>JAWWEQ010049105.1:0-14226 GCA_035583055.1 Torymus tubicola
TTGAAATATTGCTCTAAAAATTTAGGAACATGTTTTTTTCATAAAAAACTAAGTGTCTACAAATTTTGAGCAATTTTTAAAATTTTAAGTTGCTCGTTTCACCTGAAATAGCTCATATATACAGACGGTTCTCAAACGCTTGTGAGTTGAATTTTAGAAGTATAAACGTTTAGAAAGAATATTTGTACACACGAATGATGACATGAGGTACTGATGATACTGCCGTGCAGAGAATTCGTGCCTTCATGTATAGTTGTTATTTTCCGAGCGTCGCGGGTCTGTGCGAGTGTACGATCGGCTCTCCGACATTATAAACGCCATTGCCGTGTGTGGCGTCACGTTCGGAGGGAGCACGACCGCAGGTCGGTGCGTGCGTGAATAACGATTAGCTCGGAACTAATTAGGCTTGCTGTGCGGTCTAGTTTTGTGAAAAGCATAATATTAACCTATAAATGTTTGGCATTATAGAGTTAGAAGATTAGAAGAGCTGCAAAGCATCATATCAGCAGAAGGAGAAAAAACTCCAGAGAGGCGCGAGGAGCAACAAGATCAAAGTAATTTCAGTTTTACTTCATTTTTTTATATACATAGATATAAATAGATGAAATATCCTCAACCTTTTTTAATTAAATAAAGTCATTCAGTGTTAACTATAAAGAAAATATATAATATAAATAGAGGGTAAACAAGTCTTTAGAGATAGAGTACAGATCTGTTAAATTTTAGAGATTAGAGAATTGATAAATAAATCTGAAAAGAAATATTAAAAATAGACGAAATAAGACCAAACATTAATTAGAATAATTGTTTACATAAAATTAGATGCTAAGCCAACTCTGACGTCATCGTATACGCCACGAGGGCCGCCAGCAGTTTTACCATCGGTAAGAGCGGCCAGAGACATCGACGTGTGGTTTAGAAACATGAAAGAGGGACACAAGGAGAAAAAGGAACTCATGCAAAAAATGATCGAGATGATAAATGCTCAGCAAAAACTCCTTGACAAACGAGTCGAAGCCGAAGAGTTAAGAGTTAGAAGACTAGAGGTATTACACTCCTTATGTAATTCCACCGCTAAAACCTTAGATGCCCAAACATTAGAGACAGATAACATTAACACACAACATCACACTAACATGATAGGAGAATTCAATCAAACCATAAAAAATCTCTAAAAGTTTGGATGAACTATATAACTTCGGAAATACAGACAAACGACTCACTAGACGTCATTGACAACACAATAAATCCACCATTAAATTCACAACTAGATGCTAACAAAAGACAGATAATAGTAAGAGACATAATCATAACACACTTAGACGAATATTATCATAAAAAGATCATTGACATTAAAGACTCTAGAAGAGCAGAAGCTAACGTTACAGCTGCTTCGGTCAGGGCGCAACTGTATAATATCAAAATTAGAAGCAATGAAAAAGTAAATGATTTCAGTGATCGTTTCGACACAATAATTAGAGAATACGAGAGCTGTGCCTCTGACCGAGGAAGAGAAAAGTTCAGTTTTCTATCAAGCTGTATGTAAGAATTTTACAGAACTTAGATCAGCTTACACAGTTAGAAGACAAACTAACAACAGAGAGATGACAATAGAGGAAATAAAATCATGCCTTTTTCTGTTAGAAGCAGAAAATAGAAGGTTAGAGGAGACGGCTAGAGAATCAAGAGCTAACTTAGTTCAAGCCGGGAGCTCGACGGCACAGTCAACGGCACAGTAGATGCTACCGCTGCAACAGAAAGGAACACGTGTCCGTTGGCTGGCCATTAATTGAGCACGGACTTATGCTATGCGTGCCAAGGCGAAAAGAATCATAAAGGCATGGACTGCCCCAAAAGAGGGGCAGGATCATCGAACAGGTCAGTTAATAGAAGCAATAATCAAAACACACAAAACACAAACACAAACACTAGAGGTAGAGGAAGGTTTAACAGGGGTGGTGGTAGAGGAAACTTTAGAGGTAAAATATTCAAAAGAGGTGGCAACAGAGGATTGAGAGGAGGATCCCAAGCTGTATTGTGACAGGGAGCAAGAGCCTATGTTGCAGGTATGACTTATTTGTCACCCCCGATAAAATTAGCTTTATTGCGGATTTGGGCGCGACCGACCACATTGTAACAAAGGGAATAATTTTGAGCAATTTCAAAAGATGTACAGGAAAAAGCATTAGAAGCGCAAATAAAAATGAATCAGCAAATATTAAAATAGATGAAAAGGAGATCTGATTCTGAAATCAAACATTCGGGAGAATAAAACACTTAGATTGACGAATGTTATCGCAGCCAAAGATATTTCTGATAACCTCATTTCCCTTAGACGCTTTGTAAATACAGGATTAGAAATTTATCTAGATGACGCAAACTTAAGTATATTTGACAAAGAAACGGGAATCGAGTTTATATTAGGGAAGTACGAAAAACCTAATTGGCTAATTACCGTAGATGCGGAAGAGCAAAAAGATAATGATGAGGACACTTTAGAGCGAAATAAATATGCATGGACTGCTAGGTTAGTTACGCTGGCCGAGGTTTTACATCAATCACAGACGGATGGTGTGTATGTAGAATCACATAAGTCAAAACATGGAAATTTAGAAGTCGCAGAAACACAACCGTTTGAGATTTGGAGGAAGATAGAGGAAAAACTCGTTGAAATTAATCAAAACAATATAGAACCCCAAACAACTAGTGATTTCGACTTAGATGAAATTATATCAAATAGAAAAATACATGACTTAGACGACTTTAATAATAAAGAGTCCCTAGAATAACAAATCACATGGAGAAAATCACAGATAACAAAAAGGATAAATTAGACGAAGGCATGTTATGGCATATAAAACTGGGATATGCCTCCTTAAATTATCTCAAACAATTGCAAAAAAAATGGAAAAACAAACTTTCTCAGAAATCAGAACTAAAGCCACTAGACCTTTAGAGATAATACAGCCAGACACAATGGGACCGATAAAAACAGCTTCGTTTCTTGGAGGACATAAATTCATAATTGTATTCTTAGACCATTATACCAGATTTGCAAAAGCATATTCGGTTAAATACAAAAACGTAACAGGTGAAAAGATGAAAAAGTATGCTACGTTAGAGCAGACAATGGAACAGAGTTGATAGGAGGAAAGTTCTTAGAGGTATTGAAAAGACAAAACATAGAGTACAACCCAGCGCCTCCTCACACACCTGAACTCAATGGCACAGCAGAAAGGTTCAACAAAACCATACAGAATAAAATCAGAGGATTAATGATTGATTCTGGCCTTCAGGAGAGTATGTGGGTATTAGCATTAGAAGCTGTTGTCCATATATATAACAGGAAACCACATAAGTCGCTCAACTTCGAAACGCCACTAAATAGACTAACTCCGAAAAACAAAAGCCACTTAGAGAAAATTAGAAGATTTGGGTGCATAGCTTATGCTAGAATCCCAATAAATGAAACGAAATTCTCCGAAAGAGCAATTAGAGCAGTAACGGTAGAATACTCACTGTGATACAGCAAATTTTATTTCCCCAATATCGCGTCACTAGACTCGCCCTGAGGGCTCTGCTACACTTATACGTCTTTATGCTTCTAAGATCTACTGTCACGCGACCTATTTATTTTTAATGGGCGCCCGATCACGTTGTTTATTACCGCTCGGCTACTCGTTGGCACAGACTCTTAACCTCGGCGTAGGTTCGCTTACGACGGACGACTTGGGGCGGTCACGAATTCGCACGCACGTGGCTTTCGAATACACAGTACAATTACGCGGGGAAACGAGGCACGCGGTGGCACCACGCGGACAACACAACACTTAACTCGGGAAAAATAACAACAATTACTTCAACACAATAGATTTTATTTATTGAATTCCGCACTAATTGAATTCACTAATTGTCACGCACGCGCAGCAAAATGGCCGCCACACTCCTATAATTCGCGGCGCGGCGAGAGAGAGATTACGCACACCCGTTAGTTGGTGAAATCGTCACATTCACACTCGCGACCTGCAAAATAAATTGGCACGTCGGGGAGCGAAACTGGCTTGCCAACAACAGAAATGGGTTTCTCACCGTAATACTCTTGAGGCTCCTCGACTTCACACTTCTTCTCACTCGTTACTCTCCACTCAACACTATTCGCAATTAACTCTTTACACTTCCTTCTGCTTTGCAGTACAATAGCGGAATGAACGAGCGCGTCGCAAGTGCTCGTTCACTTCCTTCTTCTTCGCTCCTTCGCACTTCCTGTCTCTCTCACTCCTATAGGCTCTGTGTGGCACTTTAATTTGCTTAAATTACACATTGTGGTAATTGTCGCTGTCGTACCTTCTTCTCGCCCTTTTCGCCTATCGGGCGCGAAAATAAGGCCAATCGGCACGTTGATTTGGCTAGGTCGGCACTTTCGGCACACCCGATCTGCTGCCTGTTGCGCGCGCGTCGTTTAAACACTTGCTTGGTATTTAGGTTGGCACAATGGAGGCGCGCCTTAATTTCGGTGCCTCCACTACTCCGTCACGCTGATTCACAGCTTCTCTCTGCCTATCTGCTTCTCCTTATTGTATAGCTATACGGCACTATCTCTCTCTTTCTCGCTCTCCCACTCTCGCACGCTTGCCTTCTCTCTCACTCTCATAACCACATGCAGCGCGCAGGCTACCTTCGCAAGCTATCGTTCTCCCACTCCGGCACGCTTGCCTTGCGCACGGACAGCATACGGCTGCCTTCTCTCTCGCTCTCCCTACTTCGGCGCACACTCCTTCTCTTTCGCATTCATGCTCACATATACGACACACACGCTGCCGCGATATCTCTCTCTCACCTTTACTCTATGTGTGGCACGCAGGCTGTCTGCCGTGACGTGTGTCGTTTTCATGTGTGTGAGTGTCAGTCTATGTGTATGTGTTGTAACGCTCACGAGTGAACATTACAAGTCATACTCGAATAATTGTTGAGAAGTTTCTCATCGCTACTTAACGCCGCTCGTCGGGGGCACGCAAGTAAACAAACACTCTAACACACAAGCGGTCGCAGTGGTCCCGAAGTTAATCCATGTTCAATAGAAAGAACTGATAAGTCATTTAAATGTAACATAGCGATTGTAAGAGCGTCAGGCGTTAGAATAGGGAACGTATCCATCAAAAATAGTAGTACTTAGTAGTTAAATATTGTATCATCCACCCTTACGGGCATAGTAGCGAGATAAAAGGGATTTTCGCGAAACGCGGAGTGCGTTTCGGTTTTGGGAGGGAAAATTTGTAACGCTCACGAGTGAGCATTACAAGTCATACTCGAATAATTGTTGAGAAGTTTCTCATCGCTACTTAAAGCTACTCGCCGGGGGCACGCAAGTAAACAAACAGCGCGCGCACTGGCAACCTAGACGGCACATGACAGCGAGAGAGAGACAATATATTCGTATTAGTATGTGGAAGATACCATTGACTGGGCGATCGCGAGCTGTCGTCGCGACGCGTTCAATCACTCCTGGGTGGGCCACAGCCGAAACAAGTCAAAATCGGCTGTGCAACCCACTCCATGGTGGGCCACAGCCGCAGCCAGCCGATATCGGACAGGGCCAGCGACCACCGTCGAAGAAATTTGACTCGTCCGCCAGCTATGGGCTGGTAAGTTTGACCAGGCTACGGCCTCTTGTAATCGCGTCGGAATCTCTCTCTCGCGCTCGCGCATCTAGCTCTAGTCGTCACCTGGTTAGAAGTCTTATCTAAACGTGCGCTTTATTTGTCGAAACATGATTATGTATTATCGAAACGTACACCCCTCTTGAAACGTTACCGAAACCTAGTTTGTAGTAAAAGCACTCGCGATCTCGCGCCTGAATTTGCGTCCCTTGTCTCGCTCTACCGTTTTAAAATGTTGTATCGTGTTTTATCGAATATTAGTTTAAATTAGTTTAGTATAGTTGAATATTAGTTTAGTATAGTTGAGTATTATTTCAGTATAGTTGAATATTAGTTTAGTATAGTTTAATAGTAGTTTAGTATAGTTGAATATTAGTTAGATTGCTGGGAGCGACCCAGCTGGCGCTTAACGTATTTTTTTTTGTACATTAATTACACACATATATTTTCTTATTTTTGATATTATAATAAATGTTAGTGTCCAGTGTTCACTGTAGAGTTTTTCTTTACCGACCCAAGACATCACTAACTCCTTGAATTACTCTTGTCGAAACTATATGTGCTCATAAAATAGTAGAAATCTACAACACTTATATTTGTCATAGTCTTTTCAGCGTAACCCTACTACTCAGGTCTGCCTGGCTAGTAGCCCGTTATAGTGTTTGTGAGTGTATTGTAGTGTTAGTGTGTGCATGTGGCCGCTGTTTTTGTTTTTTCCCCAGTTCCCGGGACGGCACGGTGTTGCTGTCTCAGCTATTACCTGCTGGCTCGGCGTGTATGTATATGTGCGTGTGGCCTTGGCTCGTCAGCTGCTCCTCGTTCCTCAACAACAAAAACAAGAGAAAACATCTATTAACTCCTGTGCATTAACGCACACGGAGCTGAGGACAAGGAGGAGTCGGCATAGTAGTGGCTGTATTTTTAAGATGCATTCTATGCATCACAATCACCCCCCCCCCCCCAACCGGAAACACCCCCGTGTTACGGCCGATTTACAACCACATTCTATAATTATGCCGGCTACTATGTCACTCGCTCCTCTGACCTTAGCTCCGCTACCTCTGATTAATTGCTAAATTATTTAAATGGCGGTATGGCACTATATAATGTTATCTCCCATGAACCCTGCTACTGGACTGCATCTGAAAGAAAGTTTGTTTTAGTACTCTGGCTCTGCATCTCCCTCTGACATATTCTCTAAGAAAGAAATCAATTAGTCTGGGCGGGGGTGGGGCATCATGGCTGAAATAGGCCCTTTGACAACACTGATTGGGAGATCTACTTACTGGGTGAGGGCACATGCCTCGTACAGGCACATACACGTAGTTACCACCACTGGCAGATATAGCACATTAAACAGACGTCATCTGATCTCATATTTCGTTTTTGGCACTTCACAGGGATACTTCTTCCTGCGGAAAATGAGTTAACATACACAAACACAAGGGGATGGGAATTTAGGGTTCTAACTACTTCGGCACGTCACAGTCACGGAGCCGTGGTGTAGGGTTGGGAAGGTCCCTACTCATTAGGGGCTCGTGTTCGCGCATCGCGGGGTTACGTACAGTTTCAGCTCGCTCACGTGAACCTTCGCGTTCCGCCTACTTGCGTCCATCCGTAAAACATACACGCTTGGGGATAATTGTTCTAATATCTCGTACGGCCCTTCATATTTCGGTGCGAGTTTTGCGGAAAAACCCTGTGTGGCGTTTAACAGCGCATGCATTCGGCGCATAACCTCGTCTCCTACTCTAAACTCCACGGCTGTCCTACCATCGTAATATCGGCACTGTCTTTCATTACTCTTGTCGATTTTTTGTGCGACTGGATCCTTGACAGCCTCGAGTCTTTTCACCTGGTCCTTCCACACTTCAGGATCAAGTCGTACAAGGGGATGGCTAGGCTCCATTTCCCTTCTTAAGCTCTTCGCTGTTTTCGGGTGGCGTCCATAATTTAAGAACGCTGGCGTCGTCTTAAGACTCTCTTGTAACGCAGTATTGACAGTGTGCCTAAATTCGTGTAAGTGGGCATCCCATCCACGATGATTCCCTTCCACGAATGTCGCTATCATCGTCTTTAACGTCCGGTTACTCCTTTCTACTGGATTGGCTTGTGGATGACACGGCGGCGTACTCACGTGGCGTATTCCATACTCATCCAGAGTCTTCTTCAGTACTTGATTGTCCAACTCGGTCTCATTTTTAGTGAGAAAGTATAACGGAGTCTCCCACCGGAAGAGTATCAGCTCTTCCAAGGCACACGCAACGGCCTTCCCGTCCGCTTTTCTCAGTAGCTTCAGCTCTAACCAGCACGTGAATACGTCTTGAAAAACTAGTACGTAGCAGTATTGGTTTTTGCTTTTCGGCAACTCAATCATATCCGCAGCACCAACACTCCAACGGCGCTCAACTATCCGCTTCCCGATCAGCCCTTGAGGGCCCTGTTGGGAACTTTTAAATCACTGGCATTCGTCACACGTCTGCACGAAATAATACACGTCTCGATACAATCCTGGCCAAAAATATTCTCTAGCAACTATATCGTATGTTTTCGCTATTCCTAACCTGTCCTGCGGATGTCAGGCAATGGCTATACACACCACTCTCTCTCTCTCTCTCTCTCTCTCTCTCTCTCTCTCTCTCTCTCTCTCTCTCTCTCTCTCTTCATTCTAATGGCAGAACAAATCTCTATCGTTCCCCTCCATCGGTTATTGGAGGGATGAGTGGGTCGCGTTTGAATTTGTACAATAATCCATCTTCGATTTTCCATTCTGGGTACTTCTGAGGTGCGTATGTCACGTCACGCAACTTCGTTAGGTACCACTGGTCACTGACTTCATCACACAACGCTATCTCGGCGTTTTCATCCTCGAACATCCGCGAGAGGGCGTCTGACACCTTGTACATTGCACCTTCTCGATGTACAATGTCGAACGTCCAGTGCTGCAACTCTAAGGCCCATCTTGCTAGTCTCCCTGTTGGCTGTTTTAGGGTGCGTAACCACAAGGGCACTATGATCTGTTATCGCCGTGAATTCGTACCCTTCGAGGTACGGTCTTAGCTTCTTTATGGCCCAAACCAACGCTAGACACTCTCTCTCTGTCGTCCTATAGTTTCTCTCCGCTGGTTTTAGGACACGACTAATATACACGATCGGATGCGTCCGTCTTCATGTTCTTGGGCTAGCGCGGCTTCGATCGCTGTACCACTAGCGTCACACTGCACCAAGAAAGGCTTGCGGAAATCAGGGCGCGCAAGAACTGGGGCGGTGGTGAGTACTTTCTTTAGATCCTTGAATGCCTCTTCTGGTTCAGCACCCCACGTCCACCGTTGCGATTTCCTCTGCAACTTTACCAACGACACCTTCATCTCGGCACATTTCGGAATGAATCGTTCGTACCATCCAACGATGCCAATAAATCCTCGGAGTTGGCGCAGATTCGTAGGTTTTGAATAATTCAGGAGGGTCGTAACGCGCTCGGGTTCGGGGCGAAGTCCCTCGTAATCTAGCACAAAACCCAGATAGGTCACCTTTGAACAGCAAAACTCGCACTTCTTCCGATTGATTTTTAGCCTCGCATCTACCAATTTCTTCAACACAATCTCTATCCACTTCAGATGTTCTTCCAGCGTCTCCGTGGCTACAATGATATCCTCTAAGTATCCAAACAGGTATGGCTCAAATTCAGGCCCTAGCAAGGCGTCTATGAGACGCTGGTGAACTGGCACAGACCTGACCCTGACTCGGCGAAGGTGTATTTCTTGCTGTCCGGAATTATTAAAATCTGATGGTAGGCAGCTTTCAGGTCGATCTTTGACAAATACCTAGCTCTCCGCAATTTATACAAGATCAAGTCCATGTTAGGCAACGGATACGCATCCTTCTTCGTCACTTGATTCAACGGCCTATAATCTATGCAAAGGCGATATGTTCCATCTCTCTTGCTTAGAAGTACTGGCGCGCTACAGTAGTCACTGGCTGAACGCTCTATAATTCCCTCTGCACTCAACTTTCCCACCTGCTTTTGCACAATGCTCATCATCCTCGGCGACGGCGCGGCTTGTCCTTGATAGGCGTTGGATCTGTCACGTAGATATGATTCTCTACTCTTTCTCTCTCTTCATCCTGCAACTCGAAGATTCTGGTACAGTCAGCATATACGGCACGATCAACTTCTGTTTTTTATGGGGCTAATGAGTCCCAACACCCTTCGTTGGCTCTCCACAAGCCTTGCACAGGCCACACTTCGAGATTAGACTTCTCAAAAAGTCCATACCGATGATATCATGATCTATGCCTCGGATGGCTTTCAACAAAAATGTCTCAACTCTTCCGTCTATTTCTAAACTTACTCTCAATTCTCTCAAAATTCTATTTACGCCTCCTGTCACGCTCTTTACAGCTGTTCTTGAAGGGAGCAACCCGCTGGCGTAAGGGTCAATCACCCTTGGGCCTATAAGCGACACCATCGCTCCGCAGTCGAGCAAAGCTCTCCTCCGAGGATGATTTCAATAAACGGGCGATTATCGGCACTCATCTCTGCTACTTGCTCATCTGCTGGCGTGCTTTGCTCGCTGCGACACCCCTCACTCTCAGTGACGTGTGCGTCGTTGCATGCCACGTTATCAACTCTCTCCTGCTCGGCCGATTGGTGTACTCCCCCCTCTCTCGGCAAATTAACGATACTCTCGTTGTAGCTGTTTGGCACGGCATCAGCGGCTCCACAGGCTTTACCCTCACCTGTGGCGGCTTGGTCGTCTACTAGCATGCTCTGCTCTCTCAAACTATCTTCACTCATGGTGACGTGTGCTTCATCGCATGCCATGTCACAAGTTCTCTCCTCCTCTACCGAATGGAGCGCTCCACCCTCCCTCGGCATTTTGACGGTACTCCCGTCGTAGCGGCTTGGCATGGCACCAGCTGCTCGACATGCTTTACCCTCGCCTGTGGCGGCTTGCTCATCTGCTTGCACGCTCTACTCTCTCTCTCTCTCTCTCTCTCTCTCTCTCTTTCACAATCTTCTCTCTTCACCTTTTCTCTCTTGATCTCTTCTCTCTTTATTTCTTCACAGGATGTTCCTATACACGATTTTTACGAGTTTTCTCTCGGATGACGGGCGCTTAACGTGTTTGGCGATGTATTTCACACACAGCAGATAATTCGTAATACTTTCGCCTTTGGCTTGTGTACGGGCTCGTAATTCTTCCTTCACATCTGCGGTATCCAATTCTCCGATGAATTGCTGGCGAAACTCTCGTTTGAATTCCTGCCATGTCGTCATCTCATCTTGAGATGACAGGTAACCAGCGCAAGGCGCTTTTGGACAAGATACTCGGCAACGCATGCAGTGTTTCATGATCTGCAAGGGGCGATCTTTTGCTTCAGGTATACAACATAGTTAGAAATTCCTCTGGCCCTTCTCTATCTCATACCGCGAGGTGGCGCATGGCGTGCTGACATGTATTAGCTCGGCTTCGACATATTTTTAAATAAATAAAGTTTTTTCAAGTAATTTTTAAAAGTATACCTTAAAATTCGGTAAGGATAATTGTTATGCACAAGAACGTCTATGTGGAATAGTGATATTAGTGATAGATCAGTGGAAATTGAATGTGAAAGTGAAGAACTCTTCATCGGCAACCTGCACATTACAGTGACAGTGATGATATTTTCAAATATCATTCGAATTCAGTGCCCAGCTCTTCACTCCGAACTTCCACCTTCACTACGCCACGACAAAATTATTTTTCGACGCTGTGAATTCATCTACAATCTACAATCTCTTAACTGAATCAAGATCACCAACCGTCAGAGCCGAGGTCAATTTCTAGACCAACCTGACAGCACGCCGTCATCACGCAAGTATACTTGGTAGTTTGAGAATTTTGCTCTGTTTTGCAGCAGAGGATGTGTCGCAACTCGTGCAAAAAATTGCTTGCTCGCGCAACATAGCGATATACGCGACCAGAAGCACGTTACTTGTGATAGCCACGCAGGTCATAGATGGTCCCGCAGTAGGCAGTCATTGTATGTGGTGACATAATTCAACCACGTACTTTGCCTCTAAACTTATGCCTAATATGCAAGAGGCCATGTCACACAAAATGTGCAGGCAAAAAGCAGAATGCACCACGTGACTTGTGCCACGTAGCTGAGGAGCGGCGCCGAAAGCAAGATAACGCCATCCAGCAAAAACGTATGAGTACAGAGTGCACCTCAATAGCGGACTCTCTACCTGACGTATCATTAAGAGAAGAAGGAGTTTCAAGGAAGGCAGGAAGATCAGCATCAGGAGAAGTTACACCAACAAAAAAGGAAAGCTACATTGAGCAGCAAGATTTGACGCCCTCACCCGTGCTTACCACACCCTGCAAGAGTAGCAGTACCAGAGAGGAGTCGAAGTGCAATGAGCATGGACCGGCATTGTTGCCGCGTTCAACACTCAGTGTGTTCACGCCATTTCCTAGACTCTCAGAAAAATCAGCTAATGTAGAGACAAGACGTGCATTTTCCTCTACCTCCAGCAGCTGTTTCGACACCTCAGCATCGCCATCTTAGGCCTCATCGCTTGATATTTCACGTAGAAACAACACACGATGTCTTGATTCCACCTCAGGTAAGAATGGTACTGTAATATCAAGTTTAGTGACTTATATTAGCTCTATCCAAGATACCGTAGCAAAAGTAATTAGTTGTCAACAGGTTTCTATTGAGTCCAAGCTTGCGGAGATTGCTGCTTCTCTGTTTTGCCTAGCTTAACACAGAAAATCAGCAATCTTGAAGCAAAGGTGAACTCTTTAGAAACCTTGCTGACTGAAAGATTGACACAAACTAATTTAGCTACTGCAGAGATAGGAGACAACGAATTAGTAGAAATAGAGAATAAACAAGAGATATTATGTAAAAATAGCAAACAAATTAATAATCATTTAGACTTACTGCAAAAAAATAGAGAAAATTATGGATGAGAAAACGAAAGACATAAATAACGCCATACATTTAAAAATAAATGCTATCGAGCAGACCGTCAACGACTTAGCCAAATGCGAATCAGATGATTCACAGCAAAAACAAAATAAAAACCATAAACCTTATGAACAAGAGCCGAATAGTCTAGAGACCAATGAATTCATAGAAGAAAATATAGGTGAGTGCCGTGAGGGGGGCAGTGATATCGTGATATCCTGTGGAATGGATTGCATTTTGCCCGACATGCCTCCAGTGGATTTCGTTTTCGCTGTCATCAACTCGGTACTTCCATCTCTAACTAAACAACATATCAAAGAAACCTATGTCCTATCGAAATTCAACAAAAAATCTCCTGATGATTTACTTTCTGTGTCAATAGATGAAACAACCACCGTCACTGACGGTTCTAAGATTGCCTACTCACTGTTAGTTAGACTATCCGGTGGAGAATTAGTTACACAAATTTTTAAGGAAAAGAAACGTTTTACAAGTTTTTCACTAACAGACCTGAACATCTCCCTTCTTGGTGCGAATCCAAAAATTAATTTAAGACATACAAATATTTTTATTAATTATTACCTACAAAAGGAAAAATACAAAAAGTTTACAAAATTACGAGCCTATGCAAAAACTATTGGTTTTAAGTACGTATGGCATAATGGCAAAAAGTTTCTCGCCACGATGGGAGATGGGGCGAAAATTTTCACGTTATCTATCAAAACTGATTTCGCTACAATAATGCAAAATTTAAAACAAAACAACAACGACAAAAGAGTTAAAAGCACAGACCGTAAAAAGAATACTGATTGTAAAAATTCCACTGCTGACGAAAGGGATAACATTGTCCCCGAAAACCGAACTGATCAAGTAGGAATGAATATACGGGTAAAAACAAAAACAAAACCATAAGTAAAAATAAGAATAAAAATATATGTAAGAAGTCAAAACAAACAGTTACCTCCAAGCCATGACTAAACAATATCTCCACTGGAAGTCGCAAGAGAAATCGACGAGTGTTGAAAGTTTTTTTCATCAATGCTACTTCCCTAAAGAAGCACCTTGATCAATTTCGTATTTTTTACGTGATAACCCGACTTATCACTTATTTGGTGTTGCTGAGACCAGGTATGACCCGTCTGTCGTGGATGAGATCGAAGGCTTTAAATTATTTAGGCAAGACAGAAATCGGCATGGGGGAGGAATTGCTCTCTATGTAAGCCAGGAAAGCCAGGAAAGCCAGAATATATTTTCAGTTCCCTCAAAATCGATGACTCTGAACTCATGCTAGTTTCTGTTATATACATACCTCCTGATGTGGCCGTTATAAATGACAAAAATTTTTCTTATAAGATTAAATATTATTGTAGAAATTATTCCAGAAAAATTATTATGGGTGATCTGAATGCTAACAGCCTCTTGCGAGATGATTCTGGGGCGAAATTTGTTCGCAAATTGGCTGCAGAATCATCCTTGGAGACGGCTCACCATGGTGCGACAAATCACACCCGCACATCTCATACTTGGATTGACTTAATTCTTGTCGATGAAAATGACATCATACTTGACGCACGTAATATTCCGGCAACCTATCCCAACAGTC
>JAWWEQ010049106.1:0-14223 GCA_035583055.1 Torymus tubicola
TTTGATTTTAGTAAGGCCTTCGATTCAGTCTGTCATGTCAGACTTCTCAAAAAGTTGCTTGACTACGGTCTCTCCAGTCAGGCCATACGTTGGATAGCGTCCTACTTAATGGATCGGGAGCAGGCAGTTGTCGATGGTGATAGCAACTGTTCAACCTTTTTATAACTCAATATAGGTGTCCCGCAGGGATCTGTGCTAGGCCCCCTACTCTTTTTAATCTATGTGAACGATATAGCTCTCTACCTAGATTATGATATCTCTCATCTCATGTATGCGGATGATCTCCAAATTTATATTCGCTGCCCACTGGTGGAGCTAGTGCGAGGATCTGATATTATGAGTGCTAACGCCATACGCATCATGAGCTGGGCTGCTCAAAACCACCTCAGACTAAACATTAGTAAAACGAAAGCTATGGTCATAGGCTCACCGTATTATATAAATAGGCTATCGGTAGCAGCAAGAAACTACATTGAGAGAGGTGGTGGTAAGATCGTTTTCGAGTCCTCGCTACGGATCCTAGGAGTAATAGTGGAATCCAAGTTATCCTGGAAAGACCATATTGCACAGACGTGCCGGCGCGTGCACTCCCTCATGTACAGACTGTATCAGTTTAGGAAAAGCACGAATCTCTGGCTACGTAAGCACCTAATATCAACGCTCCTCTTTCCTATTATTGACTACTATTGTCTTGCATACTGTGACCTCACCTTGGAGTTAGAGGATAAACTCCAAAAGCTAGTCAACGCTGGTATTCGATACATCTTAGGTGTGCGAAGAACTGAGCACATAACACCCTATAGACTTGAATTGGGCTGGCTAACGACATCTGCGCGTAGGAAATATTTTTCAGCTAACCTACTGCGCAGACTTTTCAACTCTGCTACACCGTCGTACCTACTAGCATGTTTCAATTTCCATTCCAGCACCCGTCCAGCTAGATGCAATGTGGCAGCCCTAGACATTTCTAGCTGTGAAACTGAATCACTAAAAAAGTCATTAAATAATAAATTCCATAAATAAGCTGAGCTTATTTATGGAACTCATTGCCATCTAACCTTCACGATATCACCTCTATCCCTCATTTCAAAACATAACTTCATCATCATCTCATTGAATCTTCATAATATCATCTTCTGTCTCAGCGAAAACTTGTATTTTACGTTCTAACTATGCATATTGCAGCACTTCTCTTCTATTATTGTTATTATTAATTGAATTATATATATATGGCTTGCGCCTACTTAAACCTATTAACCTATATATATATCTTTACATTACTCTTTATATTGTTATATTATATTGTTAATTGTACAACACAATGTACGGAAATAAATCATTATCTATCTATCTCTCTCTCTCTCCCTCTCTATTCGAAAAGAACCCATGATTAGCCCACGACCACCCAACGGAGTATCTCAATAATAACAATCTACTCCATTCACTCCAAGCCGGATTCAGGAAACATCATAGCACCCAAACTGCACTTCTTAAACTTACTCATGATATACGGATGGGTATCGCAACAGAAAGCTGACGCTACTGCTGCTCTTCGATTTTAGTAAAGCCTTTGACACCATCTCTCCTCTGCGTAAACTGTGTTAGCTCGGGTTCTCTAGGACAGCTCCCCTTTGGATCAAGTCCTGCTTACAAGGTTGCATTCAGATGGTCATTACCAATAAGAACGGTAACTCTGAATGGCTTGAAACAAATCTGGGTGTTCCGGGGGGTTCTGTCCTCGGTCCCTTGCTCTTTTGTTTATATGTTAATGACCTACGTGACGTACTTGATGCTGACGCTATTAGACATGTGTTCTTCGCAGATGACCTACAGATATACATACAAACGACCATAGATGAGATCCTTGAGAGCATCGCTCAACTTTCCACCGTGGCGCAAATGGTGGCTGGATGGGCTGAACTCTCTGGTCTTCATCTCAACGCTGGCAAGACCAAAGCAATTGTCTTTGGCTCCAGGAAAAACATTAACTTCGTTAACTCACTGGATTTGCCAGGTGTTGTCATGCATACTGGAGAGCATATCCCATTCAGTAGTGAAGTTGCGAGTCTTGGTATTACTTTAGATAGTAAATTGACATGGAAACTGCACATTGACATAGTGACTAAGAAAGTTAATAAAGCCCGTTATAGCTTACGGTTTATAAGAGCATGTACCACCGAGACTTTACGCAAACGGCTTGTTGAGTCGTGTATCTGGACGCTACGGACGAACTGCGAGTAAGAGTACAGCGATTGAGCAACTCATGTGTGAGGAACATTACTGGGACCAAGAGAGACGAACATATTACTCCTTTTATTAGGCGCCTCGGCTGGCTTCGTTCTGACTCACGCAGTCTTTATTTTGCAGCTCTTTTACTATACAAGATTATACAGCTGCGTGAGCCTAGCTATTTGGCTGCATTTTTCACAGAAAACAGGCCCAGGGCGAGTAGTAGAGGTGTGCACCCAGAGCTGAGAGTCCCCGCCATGAACTACAAGGCGGGAGACAGGGCGTTTTTCGTCCAGAACGCCCGGCTTTGGAACTCTCTCTGCCATTTTACTTCAAAACCCCAAAAGTGCCACTTGCGAACCCTAACTTCGGCAGATCAAAATTACTCGACCATCGAGAAGGAGCTTCTAACCATCGTCGAAGCATGTCGACACTTCCGGCCATACGTCTACGGACAGAAATTTTACATAGAAACCGACCACAAACCTTTAACGTGGCTCTGGTCATTGAAAACACCGAACTCGAGATTGATCCGTTGGAGGATAAAACTTGAGGAGTATGACTACGAAATCAGATACAATAAGGGAAGCGAAAATCACGTAGCCGATGGTCTAAGCCGCATCGAAAACCACGCTCAAGAAACAATTAAAGAAGATGACTTACTCTCCATGTTCTCTCAGGCCCCCGATGACACCCCACTACCGAAGTAGAAATTGAGAGGTTATTTGGCAACGACTCTGCAACGGTCCACACGGCCGAGGAGGACCCAGTTTTTCTGATGCCTATAACAGACCAAAACATTCACACCTTTAATTACAGTATAATAATAAAACCAGGAAACGATTATCAGCTAAAAACAAAAAAGGATAAGTTAAAAATACAATACATTGTTAAAATCGACAAAAACGATGCGAAAACACAGATACTAAAATTTTTTAACGAAAACATTAGGCCAGACAAACAATATGGAATTTACTTCGCTAACGAGGAAATAGAAAATGTTACTTATCGAATATTGAAAGATCATTTCAATGAAAACTTAAAACTAACAAAAACCAATGTTTATACGCCCAGAATTGATCAGAACAATATAAATTACACAAAATAAATTATCACGTCACCACCATCAACCGACATACATCAAACGGATCGATCGAGAGATAACACTCTACTCTAAAAGAAAAATTAGGAATATTAATAAATCAGAATCCAAGAGAAACCACCAGAACTCACATGACCACCGCCATCTTGATCTACAACCAGAGCGTGCACTCAGCCACTAATTACACACCTTTCACGCTACTTTATGGACCTTATGACGAGCTTCACAAACACGTTATTGATCCCGACGCCGACACTATTGAGAGGTATAATGAACTCAGGAAAAACGAAATTTTGCCTTTCTATGAGACGGTATAGATCTCCATAAAAACCCATAAACATCAACGGTATAAAATAGCATCGCGATACCAAAAATTACTCATAAATAAACAGTGGGACCCTCATTAAGTTGCTTTATACGTGGGCAAGAACGACGCTATAATTTGAGAAGCACAAAGCAAACAAGAAAAATTTCTTCTTTGTAGGAAAATGAAGACGGTAATAATCCTGGTTACCCTGATGTTACTAGTGAAGAGTAACGAAATCAACCCAAGCGCAACGCACTACAGTCACCAACAGGGGATTGGTAAAATTATTGATAAGTATCATTACCTGCATTTTCATATAAATTCTATGGCCCTCCAATATACTTACAAACACATAATAGGTACACACTATTATCCGCCCACGGAGAACTAAAAGGATCAAGCCTTTTAGAGCAAACTACTGTTTTGCGCAACGAAATACATCAGGATTTACAACAAATAATACCACCAAATAGAAGAACGAAAAGAGGTCTAATAAACGGACTCGGAACAGATATAACAAAATAAACAAACACTTGAACACGCTTGAACACCGACAAAAAGAAGGAATATTTACTCTAAATATGTCAATAAGCATTATGAATAAAATTAGTAAATATATGAATAATCAAACTGATTTATCGGCTGTGTCGATTTATTTGATGTACAAGCGTAAAAACAGAAAGCAACTAGATGATATTATAGAGCAACAACCTACCCGAAACGTCAATGACGAGGGGGTCCTTGAACTTCGCCGTGGAGGAGTTATGTGAGTCAGCCTTCGAGCATCTAGAGCCATCGCTGGCTCAGCCACCTTATCGCTCCAAGAGGAAGCTGCATAGGCTAACACAACACCAGTAGAGAAGACAATGAATCAAGAGACGAAGAATGAATCGTATGCACTACTCTCGCTCCGGCGACGAGTCAGTCTCTGTCGAGTCGCCAATCTGTAAAGAAGTATATTAATTATTCATATTCAATAAAAGACTTATATTATACTCTATACACACGTTTACTTACCTTGTATTGTGTGCATGTGAGAGTGTACCTGTGTGCTTCTACCAACCGTTGGTCAATCACCTGGTCCACATACTTAACTCGTGCGCTTTGTCTCTCTCTCTTTCTCTCTCTCTTTATGTCTATCTCTTCCATTCTCTCTCACACTATCACTCTCTCTCTCTTTTTCTTCCTCTTTCTCTACACCTCTTTCGGTGATAAACGTAATTATTTTTATTATTTATTTATTATTTATTTATTAATTATTTATTTACTTAAGAGAAAGAAAAACAGAAATTAGAAATAATAAAAAAGTACTTACAAAAAATAGTTATGCGAACGAACACTTGATGCTGCAACAACCTCGGCAAATCCAAACGGCGCATCGTTCACACTAAATCCATCTCCTTCTGTATTTACCTTATCTATAATAGATACGGTTACACACACCACAACGATCACCTCTTTTAATTTTTCTTTTCTCCCTCACTACTAATCTCGATTTTAGAATGGTTTTTTTCAAATTTTGTATTAATTGAATCAATATCTGATGGTCCGGTGAAGGATCTTCTTTCGTAAAGCCACAGCAATCGCTTCCTGATTCACTAAAGTTATCTATTCGCCAACCAATATTTAATATGTTCTTGAAATGTTTCTTTTATTGAGTCGTGCAAACATATCTCGATATCGATATCGTGTACGTGTGGGTGAGAAGGATAGAAGATCACCACCTGGTCACCCTAGTGCGGAAGTCTTCTTTCTCTTGTCGTCTTCTTCTTGCCAGTCGCGCGACCGCAGCGCCTGCTTCCTTCTGCATACCGCGGGATACGCGAGAACCCTGTGTGTCCCCACAGGCACCCCCTTCGCGGGTAGCGCAGAGAACGAAACCCTCTTCTTGAGTGTAGCAGGGCGAGCTGAGCGGCTTTGGGGCTCGGCGGTGGTAGGCTGATCGCTGGACTGGCTGGATGCTGGCTGCTGGCTGGGCTGTGTGGTTGATTGGCTGCTGGGCTGTGTGGTTGGTTGGCTGCTGCTTGGTTGTGTCGCTGGTGTCGCTGAGAAGGGCCAGAGTGCATCTGGCGGTGGCTCATCCGCTGCTGTAGGTAG
The DNA here is from genome assembly GCA_035583055.1 of Torymus tubicola. Classification (NCBI taxonomy): domain Eukaryota; kingdom Metazoa; phylum Arthropoda; class Insecta; order Hymenoptera; family Torymidae; genus Torymus; species Torymus tubicola. Next base: position 5,736 of record JAWWEQ010049106.1, read on the forward strand.
GTGGTCTGCTGCGTCCAGGTAGACTAGTTTGAGCGCGTCTGTGGTGACGGCTCCCCGTCTTCGTTGACTGAAATGATGAAGACCTTGTCATCTACTCTTCGCAACACCTTGTGTGGGCCAGTGTATGGGAGCTGGAGTGGTTTGCGCACAGTGTCGTTGCGCAGGAAAATGTGCGTGCAGGAGTCCAGCTTGCCGTGTTTGAAGGCCCAGTAGTTGGAGTGATTGGAGGCTGGCCTGACGCGGATGCTTCTGAAGAGTGTTCTGAGTCTTTCCACGAAGGGTTGTGCGTCGGCGGTGACGCTGTCAGTGACGAAAAACTCCCCGGGTAGGCGTAAACTGGTCCCTTAGAGCATCTCTGCTGGTGTGGCCTCTAGGTCCTCCTTCCAGCAGTAGCGCAGTCCGAGCAGCGGGATGGGCAATCGCTCTGGCCATTGTGTCTGTGGCTCGCACATGAGCGCCGTCTTCAGCGTGCGGTGGAATCGCTCGACGATTCCGTTTGCCTGAGGGTGGTATGGAGTTGTGTGAACATACTCAGAGCCTGTCATGCGTCCCAGAGCTTTGAAGAGCAAGGACTCAAGTTGAGTGCCCTGATCCGTGGTGATCGTGAATGGGCAAGCGTAGTGCGCGATCCAGTGGGAGATCAGCATGGCAGCCATTATGTCGGCTCTGATGTTGGAGAGTGGCACTGCAACTGGCCACCTAGAGAAGCGGTCGATGATGGTCAGGCAGTACCACAGCTCTCCCACTGGTGGCAGGATGATGAGGTTCAGATGTATGTGCTCGAAGCGGTTATCGGGCACGTCGAACGAGGCGAGCACGGCGCGGTTGTGCCGGCCGACCTTGGCGCGCTGGCAGCGCTCGCTGCTTTGGGTCCAGCGGGCGACATCCTTGCGTATGCCTGGCCATATGAATTTCTGCGTGAGCTGCTTGACCGTGGACCTTGGGCTCGGATGTGCTGGCGTGTGCATCACCTGGAAAGCCTTGCATCGCAAAGCGCTGGGCAGGTAGGGCCTGACAGTGCCGTCAGTGACGTTGGAGGCGATGTCGGAGTCCTCAACCGCGAGCATTTGGAGGCTCAAGATGCCTTGTCCAGGAGGTGTGGCAGTTCCTCACCTCTCTGCTGAACGGCGTAAATCTCAGCTTCTCGAAGTGCAGAGGGCATGCTAATGGCGCAGGAGCGCAAAAGCGCGTCAGCGACGACGTTCACTTCTCCCTTGACGTGCTCCAGTGTGAGGTTGAACTGCAGTAAGTAGTCCAGCTTTCGTTGCTGCCTTGGTGAGGCCTTGTATGAGGGTTGTAGACCTGTGTAGGCGAGAGGTTTATGGTTGGTGCGCAGGGTAAAACAGCGTCCTTCCAGGAAGCGATGGAAGTGTTTGACTGATGAGTAGGCCCCCAGCAACTCCCTGTCGTACGTGCTGTACTTTTGCTCAGCCGGTGACAACTCTCTGGAAAAGAAAGCGACTGGCCGACAGATTTCTCCTTGCTGCTGCTGTAGGGAGCCGCCGATGTCCGTGCTGGAGGCGTCGACTCACAAAGGCGTCCTCTGCTTCGGGCGACCGGACCAGAGGGAAACGTCTCCTGCGCCCCTTTCCGGAGAGCTTATGAAGCGGCGCCTGGATGTGAGCTGCCCTGCGGATGCAATGCCTAAAGTGGTTGATGAGGTCGAGGAATTGATGCAGCTGCGTGCTGGTGTCCGGCTTGGGGAAGCGCAGAATGGCCTCAACCTTGTGCTTTGGTGGATGAACGCCTTGAGCTGAGATGGTGTAGCCTAGGAAATCTACCTTCTGCTGACCTATGGATCATTTGGAGAGCTTAATGCTGAGCCCTGCCTTGACTAGTACCTGGAATAGTTTGCGGTGCTCCAGGTGGACTCTTGATGCAACGATGATGTTATCAAAGTAGCAGTGTGCGAAGAGTAGATCTCTGAGCAACTGGTCCATGAAGCGCTGGAACGTCTCGGTGACGTTGCGCAAACCTAGTGGTACCCTGGTGAAATCGAGAAGGCCAAACGGCGTTGTGGCAGCCGTCTTGGGGATGTCCTCTTCTGCCATCGGGACCTCATAGAAGGCCATTTCGAGGTCGATGGTGGAGAAGACTGCTACTTCATGATACTTGCAGATGATGTCCTCAATGACGGGGATCGGATAGCGATCCGGCACTCAGACCGCATTGAGGCGACGTTAATATCCCGGTGCGCGGTGATCATCTCCTACTCTGTCGACTAGATGAGGGACGGACAGGGCCTTGGTCCTGCAGATCCCTGAAGATGCGCTGTGCGGCTTGAAGATGTTCTCCGTAGAGGCGGTGGGGACTCTCGTACACCGGTGCTCCATTGGTGTGTATGTGATGCTTCACAGGCGCTCCGTCAAGCGTGGCTGTGGTGTCCCGGCCACGAGTGAGATCGGCGAACTCGGCCAGGAGCACGTCGTATGCAGCTCGACTGGCCGGGTCATTAGTGTGCGCGCCTACACATCTCTCCCTCGGCAGACCCGGAAGCAATGCTGTGTGCGCGAGGAAGTCTGCTCCGATGATTGCGCCGCTCACGTCTGCGATGGTGAAAGACCATGGAAAAAGTCTCCTGAGGCCTAGGTCAATTGTCTTCATGTGGCAACCGTATGTGCGTATGGGCGAGAGATGACCGAGCCAGAGTTGACAAGGAAGCGCATGTCTGTGCGCTGGTCGGTAACGTGGAGGCGATTCTCGCTGATGCCGTCGCTGCCAAGAGTCGCCTGTACCTTTGGCACCGGGGTTAGTTTCCCGAAGCTGGCGGAGCCGCGCGAGAGCAGGGCGACTCGCAGTGGCGTGCGTCGTTGCCGAATTTGCGGTGGTAGTAGCAGAGGCCGCTGCTACTGGATGAGCCACGCTGTGCAGAAGAAGTGTGGCTCCCGCCGCGACTGTGGTGCCGTTGCTGCACAGGCTGCGAGACTCGGTCGAGCAGTAACCTGTTGATGGATCCACTTGCGAGCGAATCCAGGGCGCTGACCGAGCAGATGAGCGAAATTGAGGTTAGTGCAGCGGGGCTGGTGCCCACCGACGATGGCATTCGTGAGTCCCTCAGCACAGCCTGGATGTCCGCCTGCTGCATGGGGCCGACTGCGAGTACTGTCGGCAGTGCGTCCACTAACCTCTGGGCTGCTTCTGCCAGCTTGTCGAGCGAAGCTGTGTGAGCACGCTGAGGATGACGCACACCGACGGGGGTAGCACGTCCAACCACTTGACTCGCAGGAGCTGGTCAGAAGTCGTGTTGCCGGCGAGCGTGTCTCATTCGTCTATCTCTAATAAAACGGAAGTTACTATTGAAAAAAATAATATCTTTTTTATTTATTAAGATATTTCGGTGATTTTTTAATTGGAGCTATATCTCGCCCTCCTCGTCCGAATGAAGCGAAAAAAAATCAAGTTTTCCCAAAATTACAGAATTTTTATTTTTGCGATTCGCCTTATGAGTCATCGGATAGATAAAGCCGAGCGACTATTCGACTCGCGTTATAGCTAGCTTACTGTGACGTCATTCATAATTTTTCGATTTCACGGATTTTCATTTTTTTTTAATTTCGATGCTTGATAGCGATTGTGACACGTCGATAATCGCCTTAGATGTACATCCTCCCCAGAAAGACACATATAGAAGTAAAGAATAGTCGAGAGTAGTTTAGACGTTAAAGAATATGCAAAGAGCAATAATACACGTAATAGAGAAATACTAGAGAATTTTTTATCTTTTGTCTTTGACTTTCAATAAGAGTATATAGACGCGAAATTCTCAAAAAGAAATTGTGAGTTGAATTTTAGAAGTTTGACTGCTCTAGAAGAAAAAAAAAATCAAACACTGGAATGACCGAATGAAGCATTGATGATATTGCTGTGCAGAGAATTCTTGCTTTCATGTAAAGTAGTTATTTCTCCGGGAGTTACAGATCTGGGCGAGTGTACAATGGGCTCTCCGATATTATTGACGCCATTGCCGTGCGTGACGCCACTTTTGGAGGAAGCACGAGCGCAGGTCGGTGCGTGCGCAAATAACGACTAGCTTGGAACTAATTAGGCTTGCTGTGCGGTGTAGTTCTGTGAAAAGCATAATATACATTAATAAATGTTTGGAGAGATCAGAAGTGGAGAGAGGACTCCAGATTAGAAGTATGTGGAGCAAGACGAACAAAATAATTTCATTTTACTTTCATTTTTATATATACATATATGAAATATCCGATCTCTCTTCAATAAATAATGTTATTCAGTGTGAATCATAAAAACATTTTATAATATAGAGGGAAACAATTCTTTAGATATAGAGTACAGATTTGTCAAATTTTAGAGGTTAGAGAATGGATAAATACATCTAGATGGAAAATGTTAAAAATAGATGAAATAAGACCAAACATTATTTAGAATAATTGTTTACATAAAATTATATGGTAGTTCATCTCGAATCTTATCATATACGCCAATCAAAGCATAAAAAGTAAATAAAAAAAATAAAATTTTAGAGTCATTAGAAGAAAATAGTAACTCAAAATTAAACATTAAAAGAGAATACAAATTAACACAAAAAGAAGCTTTAACTGTTTAGATGAACTACTTAACCTCTAAATTACGAACAAACGGCTTGCTAGATGTCATCGACAATAACATAAATCCACCATTAAATTTACAATTAGATGATAGTAAAAGATAGTAAATTGAAAGAGGTATAAGTATAATACACTTAGACGAATTATTAATACAATAATTAGAGAATAAGAGAGCTGTCTCAAATAATTTCCTAGAGCTTAGATCATCTGGCTTAGAAGACAGAATGGCAATAGAGAAATGACATTAGAAGAAAAAAAATCGTGCCTTTTATAGTTAGAGGCAGAAAATAAGAAAATACATGACGAAATTAGAGGCTCTCGAGCAAACCTTGCACAGAGGAACTCAGCTCCACAGCCGGCGGGACATAATCGTTGCTACAGGTGCAACAGAAATAGACATATGTCCACCGATTACCCATTAGAGGAGTTTAGATTATGGTTTTGTTATATCTGCCAAGCAGAAAATAAACATGAAGGCTAGAAGAAACAACAAAACCAATAATCACAGCACACAAAACACAAACAATAGAGGTAGACGAAAATTTAATAGAGGTGGTAGTAGAGGAAACTTTAGAGGTAGAGTCTTTAAAAGAAACAGTAGTAGAGACTCTAGGGGACGATCCCAAGCTGAACTGCGTCATGAAGCGAAAGCTTATATCGCAGGTATGAATAAAAAACAATTGAACTCCCCCCTAAAATTACCTTTATTGCTGATTCGGGTGCGACCGACCACATCGTAAACAAGGGAATAATTTTGAGTAATTTCAGAAGATGCGCGGGAGAAAGCGTTAGAAGCATAAATAAAAATGAATTAGCAAACATTAAAATAGATGGCAAAGGAGATCTGAAATGTTATAGCACCCAAAGATATATCAGATAACCTCATTTACCTTAGACGTTTTGTAGACGCAGGGTTAGGAATCTATTTAGATGACAAAAATTTAAGTATATTTGATAAAGAAACGGGAATTGAATATATATCTGTAAAGTATGAGAATCCTAATTAGCTACTTACTTTAGATGCGAACAAACAAAAAGACAACAATGAGGATAACTTAGAACGAGGTAAATATGAATGCATGGCTAGATTGGTGACATTGGACGAGTTTTTGCAGCAATCTTTACAAATCAAAACATAAAAATTTAGATGTTGCAGAAATAAAACCGTCTGAGATTGGAAGGAAGAAATTGGAAAAACTCATTCAAACAAAAGAAACTAATAAAGACTCCCAAACAACTAGCGATTTTGATTTAGATGAAATTATTTTAAATAGAAAAATGTGACTTAGATGATATTAATAATAAAGAGTCCCTTGAAATTGCAAATCACTTAGAGAATAATACAGATAACAAAAAGAATAAATTAGACGAAGGCATGCTATGGCATATGAAACTGGGACATGCCTCTTTAGATTATCGCAAACAACTACAGAAATTAGAAGAAAAGCTAAAAAGTGTCAAATTTGATAAATCAATATAGATTACGAAGTCCTGGCAGAAATAAATTCATAATTATGTTCTTAAATAACTACACTAGATTTGCAAAAGCATATTCAGTAAAACACATAAACGAAGCTGGTGACTGTTTAGAGAAATTTCTAATAACCATGAGAAATCTGATTGGAAAATATGAGAAAGTGTGTTAGAGCAAATAACGAGACAGAGTTCACGGGAGGAAAGTTTTTAGATGTATTAAAAAGAGAAAATGTAAAGAACAACTTAGCACCTCCTCACACACCTGAACTCAATGGTACAGCAGAGAGATTTAACAAAACGCTGCAAAACAAAATTAGAGCCCTAATGATAGAACAACTAGAAGCCCAAAACAAGAAAATGGAAAAACCCAAAAAGAGAAAAGCAAAGAATAAAAGAGATAAAATCTTAGAAGACAAGAAACGTAAATTGCCAGAATGAAATGCAAAGAAATTAGAGAACAAGGAAAAATGCATGGCTATTAGAAGCATCCAAGAATCAAAATCTCTAGAAGTTACAAGCCCTACAATAAATAGAAGTAATGAATTAAGTCCAGAAACAAAAAGAGATAGACAAATATTAGACGACGAAGAAGGACATATACTACTAGCAGCAATCAACAAAGATCCGTCTTCCTATCTAGAGGCCATGGAATCGAAAGATAAATTAAAATGGTTAGAAGCAATTAATGAAGAGATAAAATCGATGGAAGAGAACAATGTGTAGCAAATAGTAGATAGACCAACAACAACTAGAGATGGCAAGAGAGTACACACAATCGATTCCAAATGGGTATTCAAAAGAAAAAATAGACAAAATGGAGATTCAGTTTTCAAAAGCAGACTGGTGATTAGAGGATTCAAGTATAGAAATGAATATAAATTAAGAGAAACTTATGCACCAGTATTGAGACTAGCAGTAATAATTGAGCCTTGCTAGCAATAATAAACAAACATGATTTAGATGTAACCCAAATGGATGTCAAAACTGCCTTCCTAAATGGGACATTAGAAGATAAAATTTATATGGAAATTTCAGATGACCTTGATTATGATACTAGAAGAACTAAAGTGTGCAAACTACAGATGTCTTTATATGGCCTTAGAGTAAGTCCAAAAAGATGAAATGTAAGATTCTCGGAAGAGGCAGTGAAACTAGGACTGGAAAAAGACATAAACGAGCCCTGTCTATTTACTTGGAAGAAGAATGGAAAAGTTGTCTTGCTGATTTTATGCGTAAATGATATATTACTAGCAGACAACGATAAACAAAAATTAGACGAAATAAAATTGAAATTAAGCTAAGTATTTAAGATGAAGAACTTAGGAGAACCAGAAAACTTTCTGGGAATTAAAATTATTGGAGATAGGCAGAATAGAAATATAACTTTAAAACAAACCGAGTATATAGAGAAAATTCTAGAGAGATTCAATATGAAAGAATGTAAATCTCAAAGAACACCCATGATGACAAGACAAGTTAAAAATAGAGAACTAAAAGCAGACAGAAATCTAGACGAATTAGATGAAATGCAAACAAAGACAAAGGCACCGTATACAGAAGCAATAGGAAGCCTATTGTATTTAGCAGGTGCACCGAGTAAAGTTTTAGTCAAATAGGTACCAACAAATAAGAATGAAGCTGATATTATGACGAAACCCCATCACTTTGATTCACACAATTATTCAAAAGATAAAATCTTTAATTTAGAGTAAAATCAATATAGAGAACAAGAACAAACACTCACACACACACACACACTCGATGAAAAATATTCCTTAGAAGGTAAGAATAAATACTTACAAGAAAAGGGTTTCAGTTGCGGGAAACGGATTTTAGCGGTCACTTGAGGTCTATTTCTGGTAACTAAAAATGAAGCCCAGTGCTGATAATTTCGCCAAATAGGCCCTTTTTCTTGAGATATGGGTAATTTAATCTCAAATATCCTCTATTTAGTTAAAAATTGATGTCTCTTCTATTGCGTGTCACATTGTAAATATTTATGATAAGAGAAAAGCTAAATTTTAAGTCCCGATTCGGTAAAAAATATTAATTTTCCAGAATGTTACAAGCAATTAACGATAGCGAACGAAAATGGTTAAAAATAAGATCAATTTAATCGGTCAAAATGAAGAAAAATTTTTAACCATTTTCGTTCGCTATCGTTAATTGCTTGTAACATTCTGGAAAATTAATATTTTTTAACGAATCAGGACTTAAAATTTAGCCCTTACTGTCTACTTTCATAATCTCTTTTGCTCGTTCTCTTATCATAAATATTTACAATGTGACACTCAATAGAAAAGACATCATTTTTTAACAAAATAGATGATGTTAGAGATTTAATTACCCATATCTTAAGGGGAAAGGACACCTTTGAATTTTTCCCATTGAAATCATCTGTAAAAAATAAGTTTAAATTATTAATAAAATTTTAAACTAAT
>JAWWEQ010049107.1:0-14222 GCA_035583055.1 Torymus tubicola
GCAGCAACCGACTTCTCTCTTCTCCTTATCTGTAGATAGGCAGGAGCTGACTGGGCAGCACGTGCACCTCCTGGAAGATCCGCGTAAAGGGTGTCACATTACTCGCGCGACTCCTTTTCTTCCGTACCGCTCATCGCTTTATTAAATTTCCTCCAAATTCACCCTTAGCTCCTGCTACTATGACTCTACTGTTCTGTAATGTATTAGCCGTGAATTACCTAGTCATAATACTCAGGCATCAATAGCGGTATTTATGCTGCCGATTGTTTTAAATTTTGTAGGCAAACGACTTTTTCTCGCTACTCTATACTCCACGGCCTGCATCTCCTACTTATCGTGCTCTTTCCCCACATTTTCGAGCCACGCTACTACTGCCAGTACGCACTGCCGTACACACCTTATCCGTGTTCGAGCTTCCCTCTCGCGCGCTCTTGCTTCAGTCGGCGCGCTCTCTCTCGGCCGACCCCTCCTCCCCCTCGCCGGTTGAGTGATCGAGTCCGTCACGTCCTCGTCAGTGTGCTCAGGTAAACAATCTATATAGTAATAATACGCATGCAAAAGTGCCGATTAATCACCACAATGTCCACTTACTTACAACACATAAAACTCGGAACAAACGAGTTTGCGAGGCAACGGGGCGACTTTCTCCATACGAACTGCTATGAGGCATTACTTCGTGGAGAACAGTCACAGCTTTTATGGCTGGCTACACAGTCTGACTCTAGGTCAGGCATTTAATGCAATTCGATTTTTCCATCACTTCGGTGTAAAAATTTCGTAATTATGCATATTATTATCATAGAAAAAAAAATTAATCGTTATATTTGTATATGAGGCGTTTCATGGCAACTTCCTCAGCATGTCGTGTGAGTGCCTAATCGTGCTATATGCAACTTATGCTTACGATACTAAAACGTAATTAAGAAAATTTCATGATAAGCATTTTCGACGAATTTTTCCTTTAACTTTCTAAATGGTATAGACAGTTTTTCCCACATTTTCCAGAAATTCAAAATCAGCTTCCATAGTATTAGACATCGTCTTTTAGAATATATTTCGAAGCATTTCATACAATTTCTAAATTTTTACAAATTGTACATGAGATTTGAGGGTAAGAAACAACATAAAATCTTACCAGAAAATCAGCCAAGGTCTTATGTAAAATATTTGTAAAAATTGAAACAGTATAAAAAGCTTTTGAATATGCATTATCAGTTCATCTAGGGGATAAAACATGCTAAAAGGTGATTTCCAATACCATAAAAACTGATTTTTAATTCAAGTAAGCTTTTACAGCATCTAGAGCAGTACTCAGGTGACATTTTGGCATTAGAAATCAGGTGGAAAATTAACTAAAAATCACCGAATTTTTATCAGTGAACGAATTCTGGAGGAATTTATTGAATGAACGAAATTTCGATAAATGACGTACCGTACACTAAGGTGACATATGTACTACACTGATCACTGTACACATGTCACCAAATATATTGGAGCTGCATACTTAAAAAAAACTATATCAATTATAGTAAAAAACCTCAAAATATTGCATTATTGATAAAAGAAAAATAAGATTTATATTTTGTTTAAGAAAAGAGATAAAAGGATCGATTTTTTCCTCTTTTTTAAATTTAAAGATGACAGAAAATTATATAGGAAATGAAGTATAATTTATTCAGAAATAATTATTTAAGTCTGTTGACAAAATATTGTTATTAAAATATGAAAGGCAGTCAAGTTCAATAAGGTCGAGGAGGAACACCTCTTATTATTCCTGGAGGAGGCCCTCTTATACTAGGAGGTCCCATAGGCGGTCCTGCACGTGTTATAGGTGGAATTCCAGGAGGTAACCCTAAAAAGAAATAAATAAACATATATAATGAATATTTCAGTGAGCTTTGATAAAAAAAGAATTGCTTTAAGGCTAACTACTCAGAAATAAATCGCGTACTAACAGATTTGGACTTGACAAATCTACTAAATTCGGGTAATATAAATGACAATGTCAATACTTTTTATTGTCTTTTAAATAACTCAATTAATGAATATGTTCCTTTTTCGGTTGACTTTGTCAAAAAATACCCATACTGGTACAACAATAATCTTATAAGCCTCATTGATGATTATTTAATTTAATTTAATTTAATTTATTTCCAGAGTTACAAATAAAACATTTGCCGAATACAGAGTATATTTATAATAAACATAATAACACCACTATATCGCGTCAAATCCTGCAGAGGAAAAGAAATTCCTGTTCGCAGATCCGGATTAACAAAATAAAGAATAAAAATAAAAATAAAATGCAGGTTTAGTTATACTGCTTTCTAAATAGTAGTAACCTCCAGCCACTCATTTACACATCCACTCATACTACATGGGTATCCATTTCGGACTTCGAGTATATACATAAAAGTGATATAATCTTTTGAATAACATAACAAATTCATTATTAAATATGTACTTAGAAAATTCCATATACAGTAAAATATTCTATAATTTGAATTTGTAATTATACTAAAATTTACTTAAGATTATATTGCACTAGACTGTTTCGAGATTCTATTATTTTGTGATTTGTATTTTGATTTTTCTTAAAGATTCTATATTTTCGTGATTCGTATTTATATATAATTAGTCGCGCATTCATGTTTACGCAACCAATCTTGTATCTTCTTATTATTAGATTTTTTCTTTAAATCAAGAGTTTTATATTCATTAGGTAGTTTGTTAAATATATTTATGGCTTTGACATGGCTAATTTTATCACTTATTCTTTTATCATATTTTGCTGGAATTATCAATTTCCGTCTTGTTATGCCAGATGAGTTAGTAAATTGTTATTTGATATTCTCATAGTTGTATCGTAGGCTTTCGTATGCAAAGAGTTGTTTTAGATTTAAAGGTATTTATGTTTGAAAGGTATTTTTGTTTATTAATTTTATAATTCTGGTTTGTATTGTTTGTAACTGTTGTAGTTATTTTCTATAAGCACCACCCCATGCAATTATGCCGTAATTAATCACACTGTAAAAGAGAGCATAGTAAATTATCTTTAGTGTATTATTATTCATTACTTTATTTAATTTGCTAAAGATAAAAATAAGATATCGGGTTTTGTTTATTAGGTATTCAATGTGGTTATTCCATCTCATGTTAGAGTCAATAATAATACCTAGATATTTAGTACTATCCACTCTTCTAAGCAATGCATTATTAATTTTTATTGCAATGTTTTTCGGTACACTATCACAGGTAGTTTCCAAACGTTATATATACTGTTTTTTGTATATTCAAGGTTAGTTTATTTAATCTAAGCCATAACGATACTTTGTCGAGATATTTGTTCATTATTCTTTCAACTTCAGTCCACGATTTGCTTGTAGCCACTTCAGCAGTATCATCCGTATAAGATAAGATGGTATTTTCTGGCATTTCTGTTAGTAAGTCATTTACATACAGTATGAAGAGAAGGGGTCCTAGAATGGTTCCTTGTGGTACTCCGGTTTTAATAATTTCAGGATCACTAGTCTGTAGTCTAGTATATAGTTTTAGTTATAAGACTTAAAGCGTCATTCGTTCCTATATTCTTAATAAAACCAAATTGTTTTTTACTCACTATATTGTGTTTCCTTTTAAAGGCGGTAATTCTGTTGTGAATAATTTTCTTAAAAATTTTTGCCATGTTAGAAATTAAAGATATTGGTTACTCATTTGTTTTATTTCCTGCTTTATATATCGGTATTACTTCAGTTCATTTTATAGGATCTGGCCATATTGATTTTTCGATACAGAGATTAAAAACATAAGTTAAAGTATCAGCTATGATAGATGACAAGACTTTTAGAATGTTTGCATTAATTTTATCAATGCCCCCCTTTTTCAGTTTTAAGTTGTCTATTAATTTTATGATTTCATATACAATATTTGTAGGATTAATGAAGAGCGTTTTAGGAACGTTGTTTGGTAATTTAATTTCTTGATTTGGTATTGTGATTTTATTACAGTGTTTCTCCTAACGTACAATAACATGTATTCATGGTATTTGCTATCTCCGTTTTGTTTGTAATTGTTATATTAAGATCATTATTTATTTGATCAATTGTGGTTTTGCTCTTGTTTTTATTTCTTCCTATTTTATTGTTGATGCAGGTCCAGAGTATTTTAGGATCATTAGTATTTTTTTCTATTAATCATAGTTTATTTTTGCTGTTTTTATCTCTTTATCTAAAGTTTTACAAAAAATTTTGTAATCATTTTTTAGTTCCTGACTATTAGGATTTTGCTTTAATCTATTATATCATTTTTCTTTTCTATTACATGAGTTTATTATTGCAGTTGTTATCCAGGCATTCCGAGGAGTTTTTTTAGAGTTACGCCTGTTTGGTTTAATGCATTTAGCTATCTCTATGCATGATTGAATGTCTTTTATCATTGAGTTTGTTATTTCATTTGGATCATTTAGGTTTTTATACCTGGTCCAGTCTATTTGTTTAGCAGTGTTAAATAATTTTTTATAATTGTAATAATAGGCATTTAATTCCGTCTCATTGTTTTTTGAGGTCAATTCCCTATTTTTCAGTTCTAAAAACAGTGGATAGTGATCTGTTATCAGGATCTTAAGTGTAAGTGCTTTTGTCTTTAGTGCTTACCGTATGCAAAGCAATATGTTTATATATATTTAGACGGAGCGTGTAAATCTATTACTTTGCGCACTGAAAAAAGCATGAGAAGCAGTGTTCTGCACACGCTGTGTTAAAAAGTTTTTTTTTACTATCACAAAAGGCAAGGAAGGTGCTTACATTGGCAACCCTTTATACTAATCAATGTGGCTATATGGATAAGAGAAAAAAGTCAGAAGGAACGTTGTATAACAAAGATCCACGATGCTAGAAAGTAAACATTTTTAATGGATTCTAACGTATGTTGAAAAAATGAACTACGGAAGAATCTGTGCAACGCGAAACCTATGTACTAAGATGTAGGATCTGTTAAAGTTGATAACTAGCTTTGTATGCACTTCTTAAAAAATTAATATCTTTTATTTCATTAAAAGTATTGCTTCAATTTTGGGAGGGCAAAAAAAATGTTAGAGAAATTAATTTATCTCTTTGTCTAAAATTTCAATTTGTTTAAAATGCCATGTCCTGTTTCTTTCAGATAAGTTACAAGTGTAGAACTAACTCATCTCTCTCTCTCTCTCTCTCTCTCTCTCTCTCTCTCTCTCTCTCTCTCTTTCTCTCTCTGAATTGAAAACTATTGAATGCCATGTATTGGAATATTTAAATTAACTAAAAGAGTGTTGTGCTTAAATTATTTTGACAAATGTCTTATTTTTTGTTAACCCCTCAAACAACCTTTTTTCTGCATGCCATTTTTGCGCACTGTTACAGCCATGATGTGTACGCATAGCTAATTACTTATGACGCAGATATTATGTAGGCGTGAGAAATAAGGGGGACATATCGTCCTCCTCCTCTCGGAAGTTCCGTTCGCCCGCTTACTCGCTCTTTTTTTCTACAACCTTAAAGAAAAGCAACTTTGTAACGCGAGTTAACTTCAATTTATTTATGCGAACCTATATTATTTATACACGGTTTCTTTTGGTTTACAGGGGACAAATTTTAAGCAGCAATAAAGGCTTGTTACGTCCATCATTAAAAACACGTTTGAATCTTTTTCAAGCCTCGCCTCCACCCTCTTTGCACTTGTGCGAACCTTCTGCCCCGCTGGTCACATAGCCGGGCATCTCAACGGAACATCCGTGCGCATTGGCGAATTTTACAGTGACATTAGTTGATCCTTCAAACCAGATGATGTCGGGAGTGGATTCTACGAGAACAGCAGAGCTCTTCAAACAACAAAGAAAAGTGTAAACCTTTCTTTATGCTTGCACCGGCCATTCTTTGGCTAGTATAAGTTGCTTTAAGCTTGTACACGCTTTGTTGCACATCTCTCTCTCTCCCCCTCTCTCTCTCTCTCTCCCCCTCTCTCTCCCTCTCTCTCTCTCTCTCTCTCTCTCTCTCTCTCTCTCTCTCTCTCTCTCTCTCTCTCAGAGTTGGCGGTTCAGTTTCATTTCGGCTCGTGTATATAGGCTCCTTTTTGGTGCATTCTGGCAGAATTAGGTTCGTTTTGTCATTTGAGTGTGAGTTCTCCAATGCATCTCAAAGTCTACTGATTAATTTGTAGTGAGGAGTGAATATTTATGGAACTATCCACGATTCTTCGTTATTGTGTCATTTGGAGGTTAGAGCCAGCAACATTTTCCACAATTATTATACTGGAAACCAACAGATTTCATCGGTCACCAGTAATCCAACGTCAGCATCAACCTTAGGAATAGTGTTTATGTATAGTATATTATTATTTGTGTACCTCAAGTTGTAACGTCTCTAATTTTAAGATATCATTTTATATTTGTATGTCTGCGTTATGCGCTATCGAAATTCGTGCATTATTTGTTGTTGAAATGTAATTTATAATAGCTAGGGCCCTATATATATATATATATATATATATTTTACTTGGGGTTTTTCTATGTATTCCGCACCTACAGACTAAGGGCCAACTTAGCGAAGTGAGGGAAGTCTCCCGGCGACGCGCCGAGCGCCACTGACCACGACCGCACTCTTCTTTCGCCTCGCACTAAGTGTACATCTGCCCTACCTTAGGTTGTGAATAAAGTTAATAGTCAATTTTGAAATCACTTTTGTTTTTGCTGACCCTGTATCCTACTACAGGTTATGGGCCCAGGGCTTTGTACAGTGCGGAGTGATCATACTGACGTACGGGCATATTTAGTGTACTTTGTGTTTTGAAGAGCCCTTGATGCGACTTGTTATCAAGATGGTGGATACCTCGGATTTAAGAAATATCAAAAAGTTTGACGGCCAAAATTTTCAGCTCTGGAAGTTCCAGTTAAAAGCTATTTTTGTCGCTCATGATCTTTTGGAAATCGTCGATGGAACGACAGCAATACCAGCTGCCACAGATGCAACTGCAAGAGCCGCATGGATTAAGAAGGATGCCAAAGCTATGTATATTTTATCCTCGTCAATGGAATATAATCAGCTCGAGTACCTCGTGATATGTGCGAGTGCAAGTGAAATATGGGATAAGCTTTCTAGTATACATGAACAGAAAAGTGCATCGAATAAATTAGTGCTTTCGACAAAATTTCACGAGTACCGCATATCACCCGGAGACAGCATCCCGCAATAAAGGTGGAAAATTTAGCTCGACAATTGAAGGATATCGATCAAGCAATTTCGGACACGATGATGATGGCTAAAATTTTAAGTACTTTGCCGACCAAGTACCACGCTTTTATTTCGGCTTGGGACAGTGTTGCCGAAAACGACTAGACCTTAGCTAATCTGAGAGAGGCTACTACGAGAACAATCGCGGATGTTAGCCATGGACAACGTGGATAACGCCCTTGCCGCCATCAACATCTCGAAGCAGCGAAACAACGACGGCCGATCCAGCAACACCTAAGGAAAGCGTAAGAAAAAATTGACTTGTCACCATTACAAGAAACTGGGTCATATTGCGCGTTATTGCTATGCGAGACTTAGAGAAAAAAGCGCGAGTAAAAATTCCGACAACCACGGTAAGAGCCAAGCGGACGGTGATAGTTCCGCGAATTTGAGCGCGTTTTTAATTTCCGAGTATAGTGCGACTCCGAAAAACGTTTACGCGAATTTCTCCGAAACGAACCTAGAACAAATTTTTTCGAGCGATGTAGATGAGAAAAATCATTGGCTTTTAGAATAATATCAGGCGTATCGATAGTCGGTAAGGAAGAATTCTTTTGCGAAGACTGTCCATTTGGGAAACAGTTTAAACCACCTTTTCAGAAAGTCGACAAACATGCAAGCGTTATTTCGAGCCAAATGATCTACTCAGGTTTCTGTCGTCTGATGCAAACCACATCAGTAGGTGGTGCGAAATTTTTTCTCCTGTTTAAGGACGAAGCATCTGGATTTCGTACGGTATATTTTCTCGCGCATAAAAACGACACGTTTGAAGCTTTGAGAAATTTTGTAAATAAAGTTAAAAACCAGTTTGAAAGAGATATTAAAACCTTGCGATCTGATAACGGATTAGAATATAAAAATAAAAATGTATCGAATTTTTAAAAGAAAGAGGGATTAAATTTTTGACATCGGCGCCGTACACGCCTGAGCGAAATGGTCGCGTCGAGCGCGAGATGCGTACAATAGTCGACAGCGCGCGCACCATGCTCCTGGCGCGAAAGCAGCCGACTCGTCGGTGGGCCGATGCCGTAAACACGTCTGTTTACATTTCGAACCGGACACTCCGAGCTCGTTCGGGCATAGCCACGCCGTTTGAAATGTGGTACAAAAAGAAGCCCGATATATTACATTTACGCATTTTCGGTTCTGACGCGTTTGCTTTAATCCCCGATATATTTCGTAAGAAATGGGATGCGAAATAAATCCGGTAATTACAAACTTTTTGACCTAGCGACCGGTCGCATTACTATTTCGAGAAATGTAATTTTTAATGAAAATCCAACGCATGATACAAGTAAGAACTACGTAAGAATGTCTATCCGCGACGAATTAAGAGATAATGATCGAGTTCAGCCAGCTGCACTGCCTAATCAGAGAGCAACGAATGCTCCTGCCGCCGACGTACAAAATCGCGAAAACTTAACCGTTCCCGATACTTTTGAAAATGTTGAACACGAAGGCACCGCGGCTGATGATTTAATCGCGAATAGCCCGATGTATAATTTGCGAGCGCGTCAGGATTTACGTCCGCCGCAAAGATACGAAGCCTGTGCAGTTACCCACCGAACAGTTACAAAGAAGCGTTAATTCGCGGCGATTCGGATGCTTGGAAGCGGTCTATTGGAAAAGAGCTAGATGCTCACTCTAAAAACAATAGGTGGGACATAGTTAAGGTAGGTTTTAAGTGGGCATTTCAAATCAAAAATTCAGGTCGTGAAAACTCGTTACGACACAAAGCGAGACTCTGCGCGCAAGGTTTTTCGCAAAGGGGAGGCATAGACTACGATAAACAGACTAATTATATAAAAACAATTTTACATAAATTTATGATGTAAAAATGATTTTTCTTATCGTGAGGCTGTAGGATCCATTTTATTTTTATCAATGATTTCTCATCTGGATGTTGCATACGCAGTGGGCGTTGTTAGCCGTTATCTTGATAACCACGATGAATCTCATTGGCGTCCGGTAAAACGTATCTTTCGCTACTTAAAAGAAACTCAAGATTTCCGGAAATGTTAATTTTTAATACTAGTGCCATCTACATAATACATGTAGTACCTCTTTAAGAATGTCCCTAATATCATTTCGCATATAACAGCTATATCAACAATAACTTACTGTTAACTTTAGATGAAGTCGAATATTTATTAACTAGCGAGATTGTGTTTATCGCAACAGTCACTGCGTCTGTAATTTTCCTGGGAGCAACAGATCCTTTCGGTAAGTACATACCGAAAGGCCTTATAATATTTGTGACAACAAATAGGTACGCGTGGTTCTGGCTCTTAATTTTATGTCTAATTGTAAAAAATTAATAATTACTTTTTTTGTTAATTTTGGAGTAAAACCGGATACTTTAAGATGGGGTAAAACCGGATAGTTTTTTTTCTTATTTTTTCAATATAATCATAAAATAAGTAATAATATACATAAAATAATACATAATAAATATTCAACGTGTTGTTCATACAACATATATATGAATTTTGTTGTTTTTTTGGTATAGAAATGCGCAAATATTTTAGAAAATCTGCTTGGCAAAGTTGGCCTGAAAGAGACATGGCTTCGGCTATTGCCGATGTTCTAAATAAAAAGCTGGGATTGAAGAAAGCGTGCAACCTATGTAATATGCCCAAATCAATGTTAGCAGATAGAGTAAGAAGAGCTAAAAACCATGATCGAAATGAAATGTTAACTTATAAGCAATACTTAATAAACAATTTTTTCATTAAACAATGTTTTTACATGTTTACATTACTTCTAGTATGTCAAACACCGGTTAAAATTTACTTTGAAGAAGATAATAAAAGTATCCGGTTTTACCCCGACAATTTTTTTTATGCGGTAAAACCGGATTCTTTCGTAAATTATTAATAACATTTTTTACAAATAATTTTCTGGCTAATTAAATCGATTTCCGGGAAGACGAAAGCCAACTAGAAACAACCTATTGTTAAATATCGTTATTAATTCTTAATTTTTTTTTTTAATTAACAATTTGCAGAAAGTATACGGTTTTACCCTAATCTCCCCTATATAACAAAAAATTCACACCACTGTTGTTAGATGTTAGATTCTTTGTGTAAGTGTGCCAGCTAAAAATGTTGTTTTAGTAAATGAATTTTGCAGTTAATCAGCTATGTTTAAAGTATTGCCAAAATTTATTCAAATAATGCACATTGATCTACTAAACGCGATTTTCTTTATTTTGGCAAGTAGAATATGTTGAATTTATAACTAAGTGGAATATTTTAGAGGTACTTTTTTTAAATCAATACAACTAAAATCTTTTTAATTTCTCTAAAACTTAGTTTCCTTTGCTTTTTGAGTTGTATATATTCTTAATGAATAGGCACACACTTTTACCATAAAGTAATGAAAAAAGTAAGTTATGACCATTTAGTTACATTTTTTAAATAATCAAAGTCAAGGTATTTATATAATAGCCATATGAATGATTAATTTTTGTCAAGTTTGCACGGGTATATTAGGGAATTATTAGGATATTAGCACTGTGATATATAATGCCTTTGTAATTACTCATGAATTGCTTGACAAAAAAGAGAGGGATTATTGAAGGCTCAACTCAAAACTAGGCTCTTGTACGAAGTTCGTTAAGCCCTTCATTTTTAAAATATAGTCCAGTTTCATAAAAGTTAAATGTACACTATGTAGTCAAGTATCGGGATGAAAAAGCGAAGCTGAATGAAGATATTAGATGAAGTTAGACATCTCAATCTCTTGTACTGTTAATTTGAATGAAGTTTTAACTGCAATTCTAAAAAAACTTCAACTCGAACGGTTTTGTGAGGTTATTATAGAAACTCATAAGTTCAATTCATCGAGTAGCAGAGCGAATATCCAATTGAATGGAGATGGCAACAATAACAGAAAAAATCGAGAATCTACTTTTTCTTTTATAGTGAAATTTAAGTCTTCCAAAGTGCGGGATCACATTTTAAAAATCAAACGCATCCTCTAGCAGCGTATCTCAAATTATTTGATCTAAATACTCATATATAAATGTATATACGTGAAGGCAAATTGTATGTGCGTTAAGACGACAAATCTGACAGAATCCAACTTGTCGCGGAGTCTGATTTGGACAAGATGATGTGACTAACAGTCCCAAATCTAATAAGTACTCGGGCACCTCGGTTTGTCCGTATATCCATGTTATTCAAATTAATGCGCATTCGATGCAAATTCACTTGTTGTAGATGTATTGTCGATATCTGAATCATGGTTCACCCTAAATTATAGCGACTCAGCGTTCTTTATACCAGATTCTATATTGATTCGAAATGATAGAGACATGCGGTCGAAGACGAAAAAACGCGAGTACGTCCAGGCGGGTGGGGTAGTATGTTACATTCGTAACGGGATATCAGACAAAATTTTTGAAGCACCAAAAATAAGAACCATCAATGAGAACTACTAGAAGCCTGAAGGATTGTTCTTAAAAATTTCTTCGCATCGTTTCAGAAGTACATTCATCTCTACAGAAACTGTATACTTGCAGGTAATTTTAATTCCAATCATTGTGATGATGACTATTACTGTAAACACTTCAAGAAGCTTATCTTTGAAAACTCTTTGTATATCATATCTTACGACACTACACACAATAGAAAAAGTTCTACCACCTGGATAGATGCGATTCTCACAGACTCTAAGGACAAAGTTGCAGCCTAAAGTAAATCTAACGTCCCTAACAGGATTTACTTCCCGACTAAACGCCATATAACTATACATTCTCGAGACTTCCGAAATTTTTCAGAAATAGGGTTTGTTGATGACTTTCTGTCCGAGCTAGGAGGACGTGAAAACTTCGATGACGTTAATGTACAGTTAGAGAAATTTAGAAGTTGTGGATTACCTCGCCATTAAACTGCAGCGATTATACAATTTAGCCGTGCGTTTTATTTTCAATTTGCGGCAGGACACAACTTTAAAGCCATACCATGTAAAGTTGGGCAGCCTGTTGCCTGACATGTGCAGTAAGTATTTCTTAGGTGTCTTCGTTTATAAAATTCTGACTGAAGTCGACAAAGTTCGTTATACCTCGTGCCACGACGAAAATATATATAAAGACGTTCTCGGTAGCTTCCATGAATTTCTGAGACACCCTGTCTGTATCCGTCTCATAGTCAGTGTAGCCAGGTTGTGGCGATTAATCGCCACATTAACACGGGTTTTAATTACTATATATATTTGTTTACTGGCCACACTGCTCATAGTGACCTTACACAAATTAAGAAGCGGCGTTATTTGAGCACTTATATATACCAATAACGGTGTACTACTATTATTTTGTTATGATCTTAGTATTGTTGCTATTACGCTATTTTTATATTTTTATATTTTTATTATTATTATAGCAATATATTTTATATCTTATGTACTAACTTTGCCATTCGGTCTTCATAGACCTTGGCATGAATAAATTTATTATCAATCAATAAATCAACCTCTGTCTATCTCTGTCTCTCTCTCTCTCTTTCTTGCAACACGCGTTCCTCATTTTAAAAGCTTTTCGCTTTACGCGACTTTGCAGAGCTCTTCCATTGTTCGCAGGCACGCGCGCTCTGAACAGTCGGGCACGCCGTGCGCGCAGACCTTGTAGCGCGTAACAACAACAAGTTGCAGCGGTCACGGCGCTTCCAGCTTAAGTAAGCTGTGGTCTGCCCTCAATTACAACTGTCTACGACAATTGCAGACTCTTCTATTCCTATAAACTAGTTTCCTTTGCTTTATAAAGCAACTACCTCTACTCACTACTACTGACGGCCTTTTCAGCATTTACTGTCGAAGACGAAAATCTACCCATGACCCAACCAACCTCCATGAAGAAGGATCATAAAAGGATGTCGCTAAAGCAGTGTGCTGAGAGTCATATTTTCTCCACTAGGATTGTCCAGCAGATGTGTCTGAGCATACCTACTTCAAGGAGTACTGCTCATACACATTTGGAAACGCTAGGCTGATACAGCGTCAGCAGAACCTTCACTGCTCGCTAATGCTCTTCAATCTTTACTGAAACACCTTTATGAATGCTCTTCTGGTGTGAGATGCAAGATTAAGAGCTGCGACCAAGTTCACCAAACCTCAAGGCATCAGAATCAGGCTACAGATCAAAGCTCCTCAGATCGTTCAAAAGGAGATCAGAAAACGTCGGCTCGAGTGCACTCGGCAAATAAATAGTATGCATCCCTAACGTTTAATCAACAATACACAATATCTGTACTGTCTACCGCTATTGTGGTTTGCGATTCCAACGCTGATTCTCGGATTCAACTTAAAGCACTTCTAGATTCTGCTGCTGAGTGCTCATTGTTGGAGTAGAAGTCGCCATAACTTTAAAGTTTATAGTACAGGTTGGACTTCGATCACTTCGTCTAATTTTTATTTGAAATGTTTAGCCTGAGTCCTCAACAAACTCACGTCTACGCTACTAAAGAGTCACTGTTGCTACGAAGAATGGAGTCATCTTGGTCAGCTACAGCTGACAGATCCAGAGCTCTTATGATGATGTGCAGATGTGCTGGCATCAACTGTATCCTGAGAGCCGAGGGGTACTCGGCCCTCATCCGACCCGGCTTGCGAAGAAGACGAAAGTTCAAGAAAGTAAAATTGAAGAAAAAATGAAAATACTCTAAAGTTATATTTCTTGATATAGTAAGATTGTCACAGATACTAGATTGTCTGATAAAAACATTTATGGATAGATAGTATTGTGACGTAGTGACTTGCTAATCGTGGCCAAAACTCTTTCGATGACCTAGCCGTCACCCCATCACTACCTCTACTCGGCCAGAGACTCGCTCTCGAAAAGGGGGTTCAGAATTAGTAACCCTTCTCCGCTGCGATCACCTTCGCTGACCCTCCGGCTTCCAGATACCTATATTTGTATGACGCGAAAGGAAAGGGGGCAATGACGACACAGGACACGCACACAAT
>JAWWEQ010049108.1:0-14220 GCA_035583055.1 Torymus tubicola
AAGTGAAAAAAATCTGAAAAAATTTAGGGTAACATATGGGATGGTTACGAAGCGATTTAGGTGATTTTAAAAGAAAATAAAATTTTGACCTCTCGATTCACCTGAGAACTGCCCATATATATATGGAAGTTTTCTAACAGTGTACCTCCAAGATCACTACCTGTTATACGAGACGAAGGAAGGTCAAGTTCGAAGAGAACTCACAGCAGGCATCGCACAGAGCTCGGTCCTCAGCCTTGAACTGTAGAACATCTCGTATAACGGGGTATTCCATCTTCTAATGCCAGACGGTGTCTTCCTGAACGGATATGCTGACGATATAGTGGTCATAGTGATCGCACGAACCAAGGATCGCGTCCTGATGCGGGTAAAACGGTGGATGGAAGAATGCGGCCTCGAAAGAGCAACCACGAAGCCTGTGGTAAATGAAGTATCTCGAAGTCCATATGGACACCAAGCTCAACTTCGGAGAGCACCTGAGGATTAAGGCTGAAGGGGCGGCAGCAGTCACACAAAATCTGAGCAGGCTAATGGCAAACAGGAGAAAGCCCCCCCCCCCATAAGATGGCTCCTAATGCGGACGGCAAAGATTATCATCTTCTATGGCGCAAAGATCTGGGCGGAAGCTATGCGCTTTGAGTGCTAGCGTAATCACTTCGGCACAGTGCAAAAAATGGCCGCGTTGAGAGTAGCGTGCGCATATCGCTTGGTGTCGAGAGCTGCGACTCTCGTGGTGGCGGGAACTATTCCCATCCACCAGCAAGCAATCGAAAAGAGGACAATATTCCTCAGTAGTTATTGTGTCACCATGGGGCGTCAGAACAAACCCCCACCACTACCACCTGAGGGATTGGGGAAGCATTATAGATACCCCTATAATGTCCCCTCCATGCCCAGTGGTTGGTGGTGCAGATAGCTTATCAGCCCCACGGTGCCACATGTGTAAAGCAGAGAGAGAGAAAAAGGAGAGGGAGAGAGAGATGGCGAGAGAGGGAGGAGGGAGAGAGAGAGAGGGAGAGAGGCCCAATACCTGTCCGACACGGTCCGCTTAAGTTATAGCTGCCCCCACCATAGGTAAGCGCTTACCGATACATGTGCGAGAGGAGTGTGCCCTATAATTTCCCCACTCCAACTAGGGGTGTGAATTCACCCCTCTAGTGCATGGTGCCACAATATTTTAAAATTTAATTAATCTAAAAATTAATTCTATGATTTGAAATTCAACACTACAATTTCAAATTTATAATATTAACTTTTAAGACTAAGAGGTACATTAGGATAGGAGTGAGAAAGGTAGTGAAAACAAGTTTGATACATTTACATTTTTTTATTCATTAAAAATATAATATTTTCTAAATGTAATGATACGAGTTCGTACATTAAAGACATAAAATTATGAATTGGTATCGATATATTATTTTTAATACCTTTTATTTCATCGCAAACGTTATCGTAATCATGTGTTCCAAATTTTTCTTTGAAATAACTACAAAGTGTATTAATAATAAACTCTAAGTTACATACTACATCTAATAAAAGTTTCACTCTCACACGTATACAATGTTTTAATATTTTTAATCTATCAAACGAAACTTTTTAAATTTTAAACTACGGTGGTACCGTTTTATTGGTGATTGATCATGCGACGCCTGTGAATCTTTTTCTTCCACAAGTTCAATTGCCTTGTCGCCATAACATGTAATAAGCCTTATGCTGAAATGGCTAAACCGTATCTTTGTATCCAGCAGATCACCATCTTCAGTTTCAAAGAATTTCTCAATGGTTGGAAAATTTTCTTCAAATAAACGCCAGTCATCCACAGTAAATGGTATACCAACAAAGTCGTCAGCACTAAGGCGGATCACAGGTAAAAATTCACCGCCAATTTCCTTATTTTCTAGACCAATTTTCTTGGTATAAGATTTGTTTAGTCCGTACACCATCGGTAGCAGCTAATGGCAATGATATTTGGTAGCACTATGTTGATCAGCCATTGTCTCGTATCTACGTTTACCTTGACCAGCCATCTTGTGTATTATTTTCAGTAGGACTGATTGACTGAACTAATGAATAGCTTGTGCTAGACGCTTTCTTTTATACTATTCATACAGATGGTGGGGGAGGGTTTGTTACTGGAAGGAGTACGATAGTAGTGGGAAAATATGTCGACAAGACAATTTGATCAGTTTGCTAATGGAAAGGGTCCGGTAGTAGTGGGGAAATATGTCGACTATGCAATTTTGAAACGTAATTTCTAACAATTTGATCATTGTTGCGCAAGTAGCAGGAAAAATTTTCGAGACAACGTCCAAGTCCCACAGACATGTAATGTAAGAACATGAGACAAAAATAGCCACATGTATCTGAAGGTTCACTTTGTAGTTGTCGTGAATTTCATCAAAATTTTCTAACATTTCTTCGAATGCGGTTTATATGAGCCGGTATGTAAGGAGGCACACCAAAAGTATCAAAGTAGGACGCATCGCTATTTTTATTGACATAAATAGCAACCCAATGCAAACCAGATTTATCGTGACTTTGGGCGTTGAAAATAAAAGCTGTCGGTGTCGTCCATACCAATAGAATTTGATCGGCCGCAAAGACCCCCACGTTGCGTGCAGGAAGTCGAGATAATATCTGCTGAATTTGTATATTGTTCATCACAAAGATTAATAGGTAGTTCAAAGATAAATTCTTTTTCAGCAGTTTGTGTTTTACCACGTATATTCAATCACGTTGTTAACTTAGAGGTGTTGTTCAAAGCACAACTATACTTCGAGAAACAAAATTGTAAGACATGCTGCATACAGTAATTATCAAATGCTGTGAGTTCGTTAAATGGTGGACAACCTTCTTCAAATTCTAAATTTATAATTTGCCGTGTAGTAATTTTTCGTAAAATTGTCATTTTCATATCACCGCGAACATAAATTTTGTTTGCTCTCTTACAAATTTATGCTAGGTTTTTGAACAACACTTTTTCGGAAATACCTTGTTCAAGCCAGTCCAGACCGTGATGGTTTCATGATAACCAATCGTTTTCTTTTCTAGCCTCTTCATATAGTGCAGTTATTTGTCTATTTGGAGAAACAATCCAGTGCCCTATGAAATTCTTATCTAACGAAAGAACTGCCACTTCTTTTGGCAACACGCAGTTCTTATAATCTTTGACACACTGTATCCACACAATGATATCCATTTTCATAGTTTTCAACATACACGTCCAATCAACGACTAACACATTAGAAAACTTCTCTCTCGTTTTATAAACTTCCTCCCACCACCTCACCCACTACAATCCACGAGAACTTGAAGTGACGAATCAATTTCAAGCATATTTTCATATTCAGCATATATTATACAATTTACAGTACTATTTAATGGATCATCAAAATGTACATCAATTCTTACACTACCATGTTTTACTAAATTCCAATGTGCATCTTGATTTGCTTTAACTTCTACACGTGTGAGGGGGTACTTAGCTATTGTTTTCGAAAGTGCTTTTCCGTGAGCCAATATAATACTTGGACTAAGTCTGACACGTCGTACAAACAGAACAGCTTCAGTGATTCCTGCTGTATAGAGCCTTGTCGGATCCATAAGACAAAAGCCATCTCGTGATCGTAGGAGTCGCACACGTACTTCGACACCGTAAAGAAATAATGTGTCTTGATTGAAAACATCACAATGCAAATACCCAATCATATCAATGTTTTTCTCTTCACCCATAAGATTTCGACGACTTGAAAGACCTTTGTTTTCGTTATCTGTAATATCCATTTTTCCAGGGGTGTCGGTATACCATAGTGCACTGGTGAGATGAGATTTTTTAGCTGCAGGTCCATAGTTTAATAAAGTTTCAATGTATGATCGATAAGCGTAGGTGTTATTGGGTGGGGAAACAGGTTTTTGATTAAAAAACACATTAACTTACATACATACTGCTGTTACTAAATAATACTATGCAAAATTGTTCTCTCATTATATTTTTTTAAATTGTTTGCGGAAACTCAGGAATTAAATTTCTCGGGATAACCTTTCCAACTTATAAAATATTTTTTGTTTTTCCCTTTACCTTTAGTATTAAGAACCTTATCTATTTGGAATGGTTCTGTATCTAAATCTTTTTGTACTCTGGAAAGTTCTTCCTCGTAGAAAAAACCTTCGATTGGTTCTGCCTTTGGTAAAAAGATTGTCAATAACACCTCTACCATCCGACGACTCACGCATCAAGTCATCTATATTTATTAATTTTGGTCTTCGGTCGTCTACAAAGTCTGAATTTTTGGGAAAATCCTCGTGAAATACAATATTATCACCCAGTTCTTTATACGTTGATGCCATTCGGCATAATAAACTATTATTGGATCAAAGAGTACGTTGCTCACATGATGTGGGACCGCAAACCATAGATGTCCAAGGATGTTTCCACCGCGGATCCATGACAAAAACTGTTCATCAAAACAGATAATGTTTTTTATAAGTCTCTAGATTTGCGGTGGCGGCGCCGGCGCGCGCGGGTCACAAGCTGCTCGAGAAATCAGATTGTTGATGCGTTCATAAGCTAATTTGAAGTGACAAGCTACAAACGCGCGGGTCACAAGCTGCTCGAGAAATCAGATTGTTGATGCGTTCATAAGCTAATTTGAAGTGACAAGCACAAACGCGCGGGTCACAAACTGCTCGAGAAATCAGATTGATGATGAGTTGACAAGCTAATTTGAAGTGACAAGTTATACAACTTATGATAAACACGCTCAAATTTGAATCTGATTATTTAACATACTTCTTGAATCTTTTACTGTCCCGGTTTTTACGAGATTTTTAAAAATAGGGGTAATTAAGAAACAAACAGATTTTCATTTAAAAGATAGTTGCTTTATTATGTATTTACAAATAGTTTTCATACAATATTTTCGATACAAATATTTTCGAAATAGTACTTTCTCATAAGTTTAACACTATACGAACCATTATGGTTGACACAAATCGTTACTATTTTCTTTGGTTGTTTATTTGGAGAATAACTTAATTCGTAAATATCGGTCACATTAAATTTAAAACGTGTCAACCATGTGTTCTCAGTTTTGTATCTATCCGTAAGGTGACGCCAATTATACGGTTGTTGAAACAAGAATACGGTGAATATGAGCACATAATTATTTGTAGATTGCTTGAACCCTTGTATGTCGACAATGTACTCCATTCTTTAAACAGACTTCTTGCCACTCCGGTTGTCACAGGCTTACTACTCAAAAGTGATATTATTTACTTATTTAATATATTTTATAACCATAAGGGTAGCTTTTATGTAAATTTATAAAACCTCTCTTTGTATACACAGGTTTACAAATTTTTCCTGTATCACGACCTCGTGAAAGTCTGTACGTTTTATCGAGTCAAACGTTAACAATATAGGTGGAATCTCACCTACAACTATACACGTATAGAGTCAAAGTTTATTTTCTCAGCATTTTTATAATTTAACCGTATACCTTTGATTTTACATGTACAAGATCCAGTACCATGAGGCTTTTTAACCTTATAAGCATAAAATTTCGGTCCTGACACGAAAGATATTATATAACTACCGGGACCGTAACATGACAACTCATCTGTCATTTCTCCTAAAAGTGTCCCCGTAGGTGGTTCATACTCACGTGCATCTGTATTACTCACATCAATTATTGAATCCGTAACATAATAGAAGGCATGTCCTCCTAGAGGTTCCCAGTAGCTGAAAAGTTTTAATCGAGCCTGGGCTGTGGTATAAGCTACAACAACAACATTGGTAACTGGTGATGTTTTCACTGCTTATTCGTTATAACGCCAACAAACGTACAAAGAGTAATCATTAACGCGTAAATAGGCAATAACTTCGACTTCAGAGTTGGTTAACATTTCTACAAGTCTTTGAGGATCTGTCACTATTTCTGTTTGTGGCAGATTCTCTCTTTCACCAAATTTACCCTATAAAAAATTAAGACAAAGTTTTGCTACAGACCTTTTTCCAGTGTTAAGATTTATTTCACTCTTATCCACTTCTATGCCCTCGGCTTGTCAAAAGTCTCGAATATACTAATCCATTGCTTATGGATTATTGTTACATTCCGCAGGAAATCCAGATGCAAGTGTTTTCTTTTAGAAAAACTAATCAATGTATCCTGGAAATAAACTACCTTAACCAGTACCAGGGTTATATTGCGTAATTTTATATTGCCAAATTTCAAAAATTGAATTCTATAGCCAACTTCAACAGTTTTTTTACCGCTTCGAATGCCCACGTACCGCCAAAAACTCGGTCTTCTTCATTTTCATGCATACAATCTTCTTGCACTCTATCTTCGACACATTTCCGACATAGTGGAAAAATTAATTTCCCATATATTTTTACAGATAAAACAGCGTGATGTAAATTCCGTGGTGGTAATATGTCGCACTTAATAAAACCCTCGAC
Source organism: Torymus tubicola (assembly GCA_035583055.1). Classification (NCBI taxonomy): domain Eukaryota; kingdom Metazoa; phylum Arthropoda; class Insecta; order Hymenoptera; family Torymidae; genus Torymus; species Torymus tubicola. Next base: position 6,461 of record JAWWEQ010049108.1, read on the forward strand.
TTTATCAATATTATTTATATCACCAACAAACTCAAGACACTCTTCTTCACCAACATATACGTTCGGATGCCCTACAGGGTATTTACCCCGTTTACATATATACGGATAAAGGAAGCAAACAGCAATCTATGTAATTTTTTGGTTGAGCTGTACGTCGTAAACTTGAGCTGTTTTACCAGTTCTACCGCCAAAGAAAGCATGTCTAGGATTTAAGGGTTCGTGCATTTTAAGTTTAATCTCTTGTAAAAATTGACTCATACTTTCATTTTCCAAACTCTCTTTTTTAATTCACACTCCCATTTTTCTATAAGATAATAATTTTGCAATCTAATTTTTTCAGAAATTTTACAAGTTTTTTCATACCTATCATCCATTGTTTCATTACCCACTACCAATCTCGTGTCTCGGTTAGTTCGATAACATCTTGGACAACCATGCTAATAACAACCATGAAATCGAAATACTATACCTTTACTATGAGTGTTATTTTGATTAGGGGCGAGAAAACCATAAACTATTAGACCCTCCGGTACAGGTTTTTCATGACAACGATTGGCATGTTGAATTCACAATTCATAATTTTTTCCATCCATTTTAACCATAATATTGCTTTGAGTGATTGATTATTCGCTCGCCTGTACCCACCTTGAGATATAATACCAATAGTATTTGGTCTTAGAAAATTTTTTCTATATACACGTAAACGAGATGATGCAATTGTTGCAGCTTCCGTAAAAGGATCAACGTTTGAACAATTTAAAAAAGTTTCACGAAAAGCTAAAGATGCTAGTCTTAAAATATTAACATCTCGTTTACAATATTTCAAAATTTCTTTCTGAAAATTAAAAATATAGCCATGTTTCTCTGGTCATTGTACCATTCTAAAAATTTTGTTCTTTCAATAACACTCATAGTATCTGCTGAAAAGAATGAAAGAGGTGCTAGCTCGCCAATATAATTTTGATTTTCTGGTGTGTTAAATAAATGTTGAAATGTGCCTTTTTCTATCTGTGTTAATCCATAAGCTTTTGGTAAAGAACTATTTAAGGTTCATAATCTCCATTATAATTATTTTGGGATCGTTTAATATAACGGTTGGTTTCACACGCACATCACAACTTTCAACAATCTATTTGAGAATAAACTGACCATCAAACCCTTGTGAATTGTGCGCTATACAAATAATATGTTTAAATGCTTTTCTTTTCGTAAACACTAAGTCTACAAATTGCTTAGCAACACTTCAAGATACTAATAATGTATCGTCAATTTGAAAATTGTCAGCGCTCTGAGTAACACTTGCAAGTTTATCCCACAGATCGTAATCAGATAAATCAGTTACACGTCTGAATGAAATCGATGCCGGTCCTTGAACAAATCTTTCCGATGATAGAGTTACACCGATAAAATCTTCAGGTGCTGCTGTAGCACACAATTTCTTATACAATTCTTGCATTACACTCTCGAGCTACTCATAAACATTGGCATCAGAAGGCAGCGTTCGGATTTTAAGCCGCATTTCTCTCCCTCCAATACCGAAACGCCGATAATGTTTGGTAACCACGTCTGTTATTATAACACGTGCGACACTGTGTTTTCCGCGCGAACATAAACCCCGCGCGTTCCGAATTATCCCGCGTGCAACACGTTATCCGGCTCTGTCAAAATCTCTTCTCGCCAAATTTATAAGGCGCTGGACGAAGAGGTTCACTCACGCAATTAACCGGTGAAGACTCACTCTCGCTAGGGTGGTTCGCGTTCGCCTGCTCGGGTAACAGGCCTGCTCGCACGCACGCTCCGCGTCACCGCTGCACAGCATTGGTGCTGCGAGGGTTTCCTCCAAACTCTCTCTCTTTCTTCCTTCCCCGCCGGGAAGGAATGGCACCACTGCAGGCTCGTGAATCTTACACGCACTCTATGTCTCTCTCTCTGTCTCTCTGTCTCTCTCTCTCTCTCTCTCTCTCTCTCTCTCTCTCTCTCTCTCTCTCTCTCCCACATACATTACCATACCTTGTAGGTCGCTCTCTCTCTCTCTCTCTCTCTCTGCAAGGAAATGCTGCGCAAACCCTCCTCCTCTCGCTCGACGATGTTCGCTGCTGCACGTCTACTCTCACTCTCTCTCTCTTTTTCGCACTTGTGCTGCACCTCGCTGTCGGTTGGTTAGCTGGACCCTCTCCTCCAGGTAGCTGCTCGTGGCGATGATGTTGCACAGAACACTCGAAAATAATCACGCGTGCGTACGTGCTCTTCTCACGAAGGTCCGGCGAAGAGTGCCGAATCGCCGGCGCTCCCGCCCTTCGATTCCGCGTTCTGGGATCGCACATGCGCACAGCGCGGCGATCATCGTTTCACCTATTTTCGCGCGCTCATTTTCAAATCGTTGCAGTGAACTCGACGTTTACAGCGTCGCACTCTCCCTCGTTAGGCCACATCTTCGTTTCGCGAACAAGGGCCAACTTTACTTTCAGGAGGTTTCCCTCCTGATGCCACCACTAATGACTCTTAAAATCACACACTCACTCTCTCATTCACACTACGACACTTCTGGCCACATACACCTTACGGAGGGGGCCTTATTTTCCCACTTGGCACCACTAATGGTTATTCAAAATACTTACAACTACGTTACTTATAACCCTACTGCCTCCGACACAGGGAGTTCGAGAGAGCCCGCACGACGACGTCCTGCGCATTCTGTGGCAGGCCGGACAGTCCATAAACGAGGCGCGCCGCCTCTGCCAGCGCATCCTGAGGTCGAGCCTGGACCCGGGGCTGCTGCACTGGTGCCGAATGGAGGTGCTGCTGGCCCACAGACAGTTCTGCTGCACGAACCTCTTGTGCGCTGCGCTGCACCGCGGGCATACGGTGAGGTCAACGCCGTGCCTCGCGCAGTTATAGCAGAAGGACCTGACCTTTGGGCGAGGGCATTGCGTCTGATCGTGCCCATTCTGCTAGCAGTTGAAGCAATGGAATGTCGGCGGGTCCACCGCAGGATCCGTCGGAATCGACCTCAACCCTCCAGACATCACGCCGTTGAACCTGGCGGGTTTCACCGCGTTATGCGGTACGCTTGGCGCTATTGCTGGTCGCTGTTGTGTCCGTTATTGCTCGCGTTGACGCGGCTTCTCTTCTCTCGGCCCGGGCGGTGTTGCCGAGCGCTCTCGCCTGCATGGCGCGCCAGAGCCGGAGCGTCGGAGAGGAACGCCGCAACACATAATCATCAACCGACAGCTGACGGTTGGGGTTGTACCTGCTCGCGCACCGTCGCTGAGTGCGGCTCATGCGCGGCGGCGTTGGCTCTTGTCGTTGCTCTCGAGGCACGACGCGCTCCTGCTGTCGCTGTTCTTGGTCGGCGGCCTCAGCATCCGAATCCCAGTTCTTGTCCTCGTATGCCCAAACCCGTTACGGTCTCGGTGGGTCGTCCTGCGCCGCATCGCGCGGGGCTTCGACTGCCTCCTCAGCCAGACACGGGTTGTTAGGCGCGGAGCATGCCTCCGGCAGCGTTGGGCTGCAGTAAGCGACACATGCCTCGACTTGCGACGGCTCGCCGTTGCCGCCGTTCAGCAGGTAGTGCTCAAGTTCGTCCTCTGCTCGCCTGCTGTCCTCCATGCTCGTGCCATCGAGAGCCTTCTCCCTGCTTGCGTCATCGAAAGACTGCTCCATGCTTGCGCCATCGAGAACCCCCTCCTCGGCATCACTCGTCGGCGGTGGCTCGTCATGTATGACGATGGGGCCGTGGATGCGTCCTGCCTCCATGGCCTTTATCATATCAGCCGGGCGCAGGAAGATGGCATCCATGATGCTGTCGGTGACTCTTCAGCCTCTCCCTTTCTTTCCCCTCCAGCTCAGACGGGACTCTGTGCTTTCCTCTCTTGGCGTTACTCCCGGCTCGCTGCGGGAAGTTGGTGACCTCTCCAATCCCGACGGGGAGAGCGGCCTCGCCGCAACTCCCTCAGCAGCTGTGCGCTGTTCGCCTTTCATGATCCTAGAAAACACAAGCGGATTAGGTATTGGCAACAAGATATGTTTTTCACGGCCCCAGGGGGAATATATCGCTTAAGCTCCGATACGTGCGCCTTCACGATACGCCGCGTGTCCACACTAACACTCTCGAGAACGCATACTATCAGCGATTTAATTTCTACAATCTTAAACGGTCCCTCGTACTTGGGTGCTAGTTTCGCGGAAAACTTATTTATTCCACTAGAGAGTGCGTGCGTTCGCCGCATAACTAAGTCCCTCTCGCTAAACTGAATGTCATGCTTATTTCTATTATACTCTCGCGTTTGCTTCTCACGCGCCCGATCTATGTGTCTCGCTACCAAATCGCGCAATGCATCTAATCGTTTAATTCTATCAACCCAAACCTCCTGCGGTATCTTTAAAATCGGACGCGCTCCTTCTAATTCTCTACGCAAACTCTTTACGGGACGCGGATGTCTGCCGTAGTTTAAGAAAGCTCGCGACACTTTCGTTGTTGCTTGAATCGCCGTGTTTATCGCGTGACATAACTCGTGAATGTGTACGTCCCAATTACGGTGATCTGTTCCCACAAACGCGGCTATCATTGCCTTAAGTGTCCTGTTGCTTCTCTCTACTGGATTCGCTTGAGGGTGATAAGGCGGCATCGTAACGTGTTTTATCCCGTAGTCTTCTAACGTTTTTCGCAAGTGCTGATTGTCAAAATCTCGCCCATTATCTGTTAGAAAATACTGCGGCGTTTCCCATCTGAATAAAATCAATTCCTCCAACGCTCGCGCCACTGATTTACCATCCGCCTTTCTCAAGGGCTTTACTTCTACCCACCGCGTAAATAAATCCTGGAACACGAGCAAACTGACCCTTACTCGGCGGAAACTCGATCAAACCCGCCGCTACCACTACCCACGGCCTTTCTACAATTCGGCTACCCATCAAGCCCTGCGCTCCCGTTTGTATCACTTTATATTTCTGACACTGCTCGCACGCTCGCACAAAGTTGTTAACGTCGTGATACATACTATTTCAGTAATACTCGCGCGCTATACGATCATATGTTTTCTCTACACAGAGATGCCCTAGTGACGGTGTACAATGCGCGTCCCATATCACTCTTTCTCTTACCTTAGCTGGCAGCACTAACTTCAGTTTTTCTTCACCATCTATCCCTTGCAATAATAACGGTTCCTCGCGATACTTATACAGTTTCCCGTTCTCCACTAACCAATCTTTATACTTCAGCGGCGTAGCTTGAACCTCGCTTAACATACGCAAATACCACGGATCACTAACTTCCTCGAACGCAGCAGCTTCTATCTCCTTAAGATCATACATTCGCGATCCCCTAACCCAGAATTACTCGCATCGCATTGAATTATAAACCCCTTTGCAAAATCTGGCCGCGCTAAGACAGGAGCGCGCGTCAAAGCCTCCTTTATTTTTCTAAATGACGTTTCCTGCTCTTCTCCCCACTCCCATTTCTGCCCTTTAAAAGTAAGTTTATTAATTGGCAATTTCATCTCCGCATAGCCTTTAATAAAACGCCCATACCATCCTGCCATACCTTAAAATTATCTAACGTCACTGAAATTACGCGGCGTCGCATAATTCAACACTGGCGCTATTCTCTCTGGATCCGGCCTTAATCCCTCAAGATCTAACAAATAGTCTAGATAAGTCACCGTAGTGCAACAGAAATCGCACTTCTTCCGCTGCACCAACAAACGCGCTTCTACAATTTTACGCAAAACTAATTCTAGCCATTTTAAATGCTCATCAAACGTCTCCTTCACTACTATTATGCCATCTAAATAGCAAAACACATAAGGCTCACACTCTGCCCGAAACGGGCGTCAACTAGTCGCTGAAATTTAGTCGGCGCGTTTGAATTGCCATAGCCCTGATCCTGGTAACGCAAACGCAGTATATTTCCTACTCGAGCGCTCTAGCGGTACTTGATAGTACGCTTGACGTAAATCTATCTTTTATATACAGGATGTCCCACTTTAACATGGACAGCTGGATAATTCTAAACCTTACATCCAATCGAAAAATGTTTTAGACGAAAGTTCTTGAATTTCGAAGGACCTACCCAACCATGTCCTTTTTCATGGCTTTGTTGAAATCCCGATAATCAAAGCACATGCGGCCTTTATGATCTCGCCACGAAATTACCGGCGCGCTTCGCCAATCGCTCGCAGGTGGCTCTATAATCCCTGTCTTAGTAGTTTTTCTACCTCCCCTCTAGTACACTCAGACATCTTCGATGACATCCTCTGAGGCTCCTGTCTCACCAGCTCAGCACCTTGCATATCTGTATGATGCTCGACTAAATCTGTCACGCCAGGCACGTTCATCTCGGGACGAAGTAACCTAACTACAAGTTGCTCTACTAGTTCTCGCTCACTAGTCGCAACTTCACTAAGGCCCGCGCACTCGGCAAATATCGGCTCCTCATCGACTTCTAGCATTAAATCGAGTACGCCTACTACTGGTGTCACCTTCCCATTCACCGATCTGATCACCGAATTATATTCTTTCAATCAGTAGTAGTCTAACCGTCGAACCGAGCTGCCGTGTTTACGTCTTGCTCTGTAGTTAACACTGCTGGAGTCGTTAGAAAATTAAACTCATTATGGAAAATATTTAAATTATTATTCAATAAACCGATAATAAAACCAATAATATTTAAGTCTACATAATTAACTAACATGGCTCCAAAAAAACCTCCCGATAAAGGTGGAGGAAAAGTTTAAAAGTATCAGAGTGATACACCTTTCGAATCAGTGATTTGTCTAATATGTGAAGACATTTATCATATTAATGACTTCGTAAGAAGAAATTGTGGAACTCTATTAAGCGATACATTGGCAATTTGCAAGAATCATGCTGAAATAAACAAAATCGCAATAGAAGAAAAGGTGTTGCCGAAAGAATTTCAAATTATAGCTGCGCAAATTAAACATCAAGCCAATTTAGAAATAACAAAAAGAGAGAAACAAATTAATGAACTAAAAATTGAATTAGCAAATCAACGTAAATCACAAGAAGAATAACAAAAAGTTTTATAAGAACAACAACATAAAATTAATCAGCTGCAACCACAACAAGACATTCAAAGTAAGTTAATACCATATATCGAGAGCATGGACATGAACCAAACAATGCACGACACATCAGATGTTGAATTAGCAGATATTACATATCTTAGAAAAGAAATCGCATGACTAAGAGACATGAATTATGAATTAAAAGATAAGAACAAGGAAATACAAGAAAAAAATGAAATACTGAGAAAAATGTTAAAAGATAAAGAAAGTAATATAAGTAAAGTAACGTATGCAGAGGTAATAGCTGATAAAGAACAAAAACCTAAAAGACCGTCAAGAATTGTTATTAAAAGGACTAATGAAAATAAAACGTTGCAAGATCTTACAAAGGAAGTAAGTCACTATTTAATAAAAAATAAATCTATACATACTAACACGATCAAGAAAAGAGAAAAATCAATCCAAGGTAACGTGCGATGTAAATATAGAAAAAAAAGAAACCCGTAATGAAGATTGTTGGTATAAATAATAATATAGGAAAAATGAATGATAGTCAACTGCAGCAGGACACAAACGAAAGAAATTTTTCCAACTATAAAGATCAAGTATGTACAATTCTACATACATATATGAACAAGAACAAAGGAACCCAAACAGTCTTAATAGAATTAACTACAGATACATATAAACATATCAGAGAAAATAATAATAAAATATTTGTGGGACACGAAA
>JAWWEQ010049109.1:0-14218 GCA_035583055.1 Torymus tubicola
AAACGTCGGCAAGTTAATAAACGCCAATTTTTTAAACTATTTTGTTCGTCAGCGTCCGCCTTTTTAATTCACACATAAATAAATTTGACTCCGCTAGTCATGTCAAAAACAGGGTTTTTTCAGTATTTTTACATCATTTAAAAATTGATAGTTCTTTTCTGAAGATGTTACCCATCTTGGTCCAGGGCTTATGTTAAAGGGCTTACAGTACAGAATCAGAAAAAAATTTGCCGAACAAAAAATATTCTGTCGAACTCCTTTCGGTTTTTTGATAAAGGTATACTCAAAGGCCGCTAATCAGAGACTTTCAAAAAGGATCATAAATAAAATATGACTTCATTCTAGAAGTAAAAGGCAAACTTTTTCCGAATAATGTGCTATACAAAATGTTTAAGGATTTTGAGTAAAAAAAATGGCAAAAGTTGTGTTTTCACCAAAAATATTATTCTAAAAATAAAAATTTTTTATGTGCAATAACTTTTGTAAGTATTGATATATTGCTTCAAAAATTTAGGAATATGTTTTTTTTTCATAAAAAAAATAAGTGTACTTTCTGTAGAATTCTGTATGTAAACATGCAACTTGCCCAAGACATTCCTTTTGCATATTAAAGCAATTTTGGTGAAAATGTATTCTTTTTGCATGCACTTAAATTTAAATGCAAAAAATGTGTGAGTTGGTACCTTTTAGTACCGGCTTCCGCACTGATACCTTGTCCAACGGGATTCTGGATTCACCAAGTCTGATTTATACAAACAAATGCTAACGCAAAGGATATTTATGCACACGTAAGCGTAGTGTGCAGTATGTGTTGGGGTGTGTGGGTGTGTATCATTTAACGAAAAAGTTCTAAACAGAGACAAAGGGTCACATAATATCAGCATAAGGCAAAATCAAGATAATACATCTGTTTCTAGATTGAAATATTAAGAATATAAATTATCAAATTTTTAAGGTCATCAAATTTCTAATTTAGAACTATAAGCACAATTAATAAGTAATAAACATGGAAGGAAAAAACGTAATAATCGAAAAACAAATTATAAGAATAACAGTTCTTAAAGAAATTGCAAGTATAAAACTGACCGTACAAGAGATATCTATATCGATCCAACATCTAGAGAGATGTCAGATCACAGAACGCATTACTAGATTAATCTGAACATTCCAGGATTTTATGTTTGCAATCTTTTGATAGCAAAAAATGAGGAGGTTAAATATAGCTGAAAGAAAGAATATTAAAAACATTAAAATGAATTTGCAGAAACAAAATCAACGTACATAAACATTATGCTAATGCAGAAAAACTCAACTAATAGTATAACCTCACTTGCACGAAATTTGAACTTAGTATTTCCGATTATGATCTAATTAAGCTTTCTTAAGATTTAATTAAATATGTGAAAGAAGAAACAGAAATACCGCTAATAGGTAGAAGTAATAATATGTCTATCTTTATGAAAAAGATAAAAGTAAACTGACTGAATTCAACTCACAAGACTAATACGAAGTTGCATATTATACTGTGTATCAGGATGTAACATCACATTTAAGTCTGCCAGAATTAAATTCAAAATACATCCCCTCTATATTAATATCCATAGTAAGCTAAAATGTTAAGAACGCGAAAAAGAGGGATACCTTAATATCGTTAATAATTAAAAAAACAAATTAATGTACAAGTTATCCAGTCTCTACGCGCGCTGTAGGGACTCGGATTCAAACTACCCGCGAGACAGAGAATTCAAATCTCCCGCGCCGCGCGCGCCGCCGAGCATAGTGTAGTTCGCCGCGCGACTCCCCAAAGACGTTCGGGCAGCCCGAAGGGATATAGGCCAGCGCGGCCGACTCCTCGGGAGCCTTCGTTCACTCAACGCCTACATTTTCAAACCCCGTAGACGGGCTTGGCAATTACTTGCTAAGTTAATTGAGAGAATAAAGAGCATTTTTTAGTTCGCAATAATTGTGCCTATCATTTATTGCGACGGGCCGGTCCTGGCCCTATCCCTTACCCTACTCCTTCCTTCTCCTATCCTTCCATCATCATTTCATCGGAGTGCATTCTGCAATCCTCGGACAACCGAATGCGCTCTCGTCAAGCCTTGATAGCGGAGCTCGAGCTGGCGCACGCCCTGCTCGCAGAAGCTAACCGGCGATACGTCGAGGAGCGGCGACGACGTCCCAGCTGTAGGGACGAAGAGTCGCAAACTGACCACGAGACGTCTTCGGACGGGTTAAAGAGCGCTCCCGCAGACGGTCCACGAGACGCCTTACAGCGGGGTCGTCGGTGAAAATATCAGTTCGTCGACCACCCCCGCTCCTCCATCAGCTCAGCGGACAGAGGTATCCAGCACCTATCGTTTCCTTGAAACGGACGCCGTAGCAACAAGCGTTCCAACCGAGTGCCCACCACTGGAGATCGTCGTTCGTCGCATCCAGCAACGCCAGAACACGCGCCCTCCAGCGTGCACAGTGCTCCGACGCTCCCCGACAAAGCGGGTAGCCACCAAACCACAGCGGCCAGGAAAAAAGCCGCGCATCACTTCCATCAAAATGATTAAGCCTTCGAAGGCAGCAGCGCCTAGTAACGCTGCTATAGACCTCAAGGTCAAACGCTCGTAAGAGCTACTCACGTATATTTTTAGTAGGGTTAGCCTTTCACGGGGCTGACCCCAATAAACTTTCCAAATAAAGGGCGTAAGCCTCTCCCTCCCTAAAGAGCGGGACCTCCCTCTGAGGAGGACCCCTTTCGCTCCTTGAGAGCCTCTACGCAACTGGAAGCCAGAGCAGCGTTAGGCGACTCAGCTCGCATTCTCCACGGTTGGCGTTGAGCGTACTCCACCTACCGCGTCGTTTGCACGCGCCAGCAGAGCGCTCCCTGGCGACTTCGCTCGCCTCTCCACGATCGGCGTCGAGTACGCTTCGCTGATCCATCCAGCAGTCTGCAGTCAACGAGCGTCGCTCAGTAACTCTGCAAACCTTACACGATCGACGTTGAGTCCTTTCTCCGCCGATCTCGTCTCCCAGCCTTCGCTCGCCCTTATACAGCGAGCCAAAGGGCTTCACCCACGCTCTGAGCGCCTCCTCGCGCTCCGAGCCCTCCTTGGTGCAAGGCAAACGCACCGCTAGCGCTCTGCTGCTAGTCTTCTCGCGTTGTTCCCTCGAACCCGAGCGACTCGCTTGCATCAAGAGAAAGCGATAGATAAATGTGTATTACTAAGGAGCGAGCGAGGTAGAGAGAGAAAGAGAGAGAGAGAGAGAGAGCGAGGGTAGGGTGCGCATCCGCCGAGTCGCCTAGCCGCGGGGACTATAAATAATTTTATTAACTCTCATATACTCATGCACTTTTAGTCCTGCAAATGATGGCTTTTTCAGATTTCAGATTAGATTTTTGTTTTCATTTCATACCTCTGGCTGAATATTTTATATTTATATTAGTGTTGGCAATTATAATCTAACTCAGCATAATATTTACAAAAAGTCACTGAATGGTAGGTGTGTTAAAAGTATAAAAGAACATATTATTAGTAGTAACTTTTAGTTGAATCGATATTGTTGATATTGTAACGTTGTGGTTCTGCAGATCGCCAACTTCGACTCTCGCGTTAACTTCCCGATGCAACCACCCCGCTATTATACTTCACCTGGCTTCTCGGCTGATTCTTATTTCGATGAGGGGTTCCGACTAACGCTACTACTACCACCGATGAGCTGGACTTACACTTAATAATCTCGTAATAGGCTCTGAAATGGGGACACGGCAGAAAAGGATTACACTTATAAGTTAACCTTCTGAACCTCCTAATGCTACGAGCATTAGCTCCATCTAGAATTTTCGTCCCCACTTCGATACTCTCACCGCGTGATAGCTTTGAGCATACGCTGATCTCACAAGTGAAATCCGACTAAGATACCGTAATTCCGTGCATCCTTTCCGTATAATTCCGTTATCTTCTAGATAAAATTCCGCTATATATGAATACCCGCTTCGTGACTTCTGTTATAGCATATACGACTGACCAAGACTCGGCTCCCTCGCTTCGCTAAAATTCTCGTCTTCGAGGCCGAGTGCACTCGTCACCGGAGACAAGCTATTCCGAGAAGAACAGGAACTACTGACTTACATCAGCCCACGTGGTTCATAGCGTCTTGGCCACGCACACGAGACTATAATTTCTCCTTTGGTCGAGAGCACCCGAGGTAGGCGAATGATAGTCTTAGAGTATTCCTTATCCTGGTAAACGAGAGCACTCGACACTAGGAAACGAGGAATTGCAGACGAAACGCACGAAATCGGATCTTTCTCTGTCGTCAAGAGCACTCGGGAGAGAAAATCTCCGGCTCAAGAGATAGGGAGAGTTTGCCCGAAATCTAAGACAATCAGTCACCAGCGTCCAATACGAAACCGTCATGGACGAAATCCTATTTCCCTACCCTTGGTTGAGAGAGAGTGAGCCTACACTTGCCTAATTTGTGGGTATATAAGAAGGTATACAACAAATCGGCTGTGTCGTAAAAGCTGCAAAGATACAAATCGAAAGAAAAAACAGCAGAAAAAAAATTCAGTTCTTAATATCTTCTGAACGAGACAAGCTTCTTACATATGATCTTTTGATATTGCTAGAGGAATAAAATGACTTTCGATTAAGACTAAATATGTTTTATATTTAGATTAACATCTGTTGAGAAAAATTATGTTTAGTGCATTATTTTTTACTATTGTTGTCGCATTGAGACCTATCTTGTTCGATTTACGAAATGGGTAACAAAGGCAACATAAACTGATTTGAATAAATAAGAACATAATGACAAGAGAGGTAGGAGATACGAGATAACGCTGAATGAGTTGTACACGTTCTGTCGTAGGTTGGCTTCTCAGAACTCTTCAGAAAGACTACGCGCCAGTAGGATGAGCAACCTTGGTCTCACAGATGAGCCAGCCCTACATTGTACGTGACACACGACTACGTAATAACGATCAAGCTTACCCAAACTGTTGAGCAGTCAAACCAAATGGTGATAGTGATTTGGAATCTGATTTTGTGGGTAATGCAAAGCGCTACTGTTTCTGCTTAGCGTGGTTGCTTGGTCAGGCCTTATATAAGGCGTTTCACGTCAGTTCTCCAAGCGCGGGCGCGATCGCGAAATCATGCTGTTTTCAGCTTGTGTTTACAGGGCTAAAATGTACCTAAAAAAATAACGTTTAAGTGATTTCCATGTATTTATTTATCAAATTTCCGATGGTGTTCCAAAAACTGCCTAAGCAGCGCCCTACCACCGCGAAATTCCAAATATCTTCACACTCATAATACAAAAACACGCTAATTACGTATACAATTTTCGTGCGTTACAGGTCAACCGCGGCAATCAGTAGTCTCTCGCGAGCCGCGAACGCGACAATACCAAACACGCACACAAAACAAAATAATAATTTCTTATCGCCTTATGGCCTTGTAAATCACATATTTAAGACGATTAAAGTAGGTTTAAGTAATATTGTCTACAGTGATTTAATATCCCGACTTCCCGCACAACTCAACATTTTTCTGGTCCTTCGAGCCGGATCCTGCTTCGAAGACAGCTAGGATCCTAATCCTATCAATTCAAGAGTCTAACCCAGTAAAGTGAATGCGGAAAAGCTAATTGAAGAAAATCATCATCAAGGAATTTCCAGCCATCAAATTACATAGCAAGTCCGTGATTGTTAGTGCGTGCGTGTAAGTCCGGTCGAACGAGTTTTGTTTACTCACTCGCTCGCTCAGTGCCCTTTGCGGTTCGATAGTAGCTGTGCCTACCGGGCTGGCTATCGTTCTCGCATTAATAAATAATTGTCGAAAATTTTCGCTCTTGCTTATCGAGTGTTGACGTCTTTCCCTATCGCACAGCCTTGCGTCAGAAGACCAAACAGGAATTTTTCTCGATTTAAGTGACTTAACCATGCTGTCGGACGCAGCTTACCTGAAGAATCGAAGATCAGACCAAAGATGCAGATTTAATGTCTCGTGCTTTTCTTAATCTAAAGAGAAAGGGACAGCAAACGTCTAAAGGATCTATTCGCGCAAGATTGGATGCATTAGAAAAAAAGTGGTCTGCCATACCATGCAGATCTCGTCAAGGCGCAGATCTCGTCACGGCCGCGAGACATCCTGCTCGCCACGGCTCTAGTTCGAATATTTTCCGAGCATGAGCGCACATCTTATGCTGGAGAGCTAGTGGACCCTTGCTCAGAGGCATCGTTTATCGCCGAATCCCTCGCTCAGAGAATAAGAGCGCCTCGTCAATCAGCCTTTGTGCCTGTCACCGGTGTTGGAGCAACGCCCAGCTACCCAGCCAAGTCAAAGACTGCGGTCCTAATCTTACCTCACTTCAAGAGCAGTCATCGATGGAAATTGACTGCACTAATTCTACCTCGACTCACCGACTATATTCCTGCTCCGCAAGCGATGCCACATTCCGATGCTTTCTTCAACGGTATTACTCTTGTCGATCCGAAAACGAACTCATTGGACCCAATAGAAATTATTATGGGCGCTGACCTTTATCCGCAGCTGATCGAGGAAGGCATTTGCAAAGACAGTAATAATGGCATCATTGCTCAGGCAACTGGACTCGGATCGATTTTTACAGGCGCTGTCACCTCGTCAAGAGATCCGAGTACGGTATCAAGCTTCTCGTGCCACGTCGACCTTGATCTTGCAACACTTCTCACTCGCTTTTGGCAACAGGAGGTGGTGCTCGAGAATTTAGCGCCACTTTCTGAAGATGAACGTGAGTGCGAAAATCATTTCACGACCACCCACAATCGCTGTACCGATGAAAGATATGTACTTCGCCTACCTTTCCAATCCGAAATATACAAAACTTGGTAACTCTAAAGAAGCTGCACTTTGTGCCTTGCTAAGAACCGAGAATCGGTTTAAAAAGCAGCCCGAATTTCAGGAGAAGTACGAGAAGTTCATGTCCGATTATATCTCTCTTGGTCACATGAAGGAGTTTTCACCTCTAGAGTCCATCCCCGAGGACTTACCATCCTTTCTACTGCCTCATCGCGGAATCTTCAAGACACACGGCGACACCAACAAACTGCGAGTAGTATTCAATGGGTCAGTCAAACTATCTTCTGGACTTCCTATCAATGAGTGTCTTCACATTGGCCGGAAGCTCCAACTCGATCCATTTGACGTATTGCTACGCTGGAGACATCGAGAAGATGTTTCAGCAGATTCTCATCGACGAAGAGAATCAAGTTTATCAACAAATTTTATGGCGTATCGGCTCAAGAATCATAGTCTACAACCTTTGCACTGTCACCTATGGTCTTGGTCCCTCACTTTATCAAGCTCTCAGAACACTCGAGCAGTTACTCGAAGACGAAGGTGCTAAGTTCCCTCGTGCCGCAAAAATATTACTGGATCAAACCTACGTCGATGATGTCTTTGCCGGAGCGGACACTCTGGAGGAGGCGCTCGCACTCAAAACCGAAATCGTGGAACTGCTCAAGGCGGGCGGGTTCCCCCTCAGCAAGTGGACGGCTAATGATCCAGCATTGCTAGCTGACGTTGCACAAAATCAGCAAGCAATCACTCAACTTCTCTCCTGGCATGAAGAACAAACTATTCCCATGCTTGGCGTAGCTTGGCATCCTTTGCTCGACGTGTTTTCCTTCCAATTCGATTTTCCTGAGGCGGAAGAAAACCTCACCAAGAGAAAAGCTCTGTCGATAATCGCTCAACTCTACGACCCTGTCGGATGGATAACTCCCCTAACGATATCCTTCAAAATCTTCATGCAGTCATTATGGTGCGATGCAATCAAATGGGATTATTCGTTACCGTTGGCGTCAAGGCAAAGATGGCGTCTACTAACAGATGACTTGTCACACCTACAATATTTATCAGTGCCTCGTTGGATTGGGATTTACAGCGACATCGTCTTTGTCGAAAATTCATGGATTTTCCGACGCCTAGGAACGAGCCTTTGCTGCCTGCCTGTACTTGCGCACCGTTAACAAAGAGGGCAAAGTACACTGCATCTTACTGGCCTCAAAAAGCACAGTAGCCCCTCTGAAGCAAGTGTCGTTACCACGCCTAAAGCTCTGCGGCGCGGTAATGCTCGCCCGTCTAACCAAGAAAATCCGTCAAACTCTATCTCTCAAAAATGCGCAGTGCTTCTGCTGGACGGATTCTACCATCACCCTCGCTTGGATCAAGGAACCGCCTATTACTTGGAAGACGTACGTGGCAAACCGAGTCTCAGAGATCCAAACTACGCTTTCTGATGCTGTTTGGCTTCACGTGCCTGGAGTTGAGAATCCCGCAGATCTGCCCTCGAGAGGTATTTGGGCATCAGATTTAGCAAAATCATCCACTTGGATTCACGGCCCAATGTTCTTAATTAGCTCGTCTACGCCCTGGAACCGCTCAAGTACGCGTGATTTTGACGAACCTCATGAAACGCTTGAACGCCGATCTGTCTCGTGCTTCGCAACCTGTGCCATACCATTGGATCCTGACATCATCACGAAATTCAGTTCACTATCTCGACTCGCCAACATCATTGCTTGTCGCCTGCAATTTATACCAAGAATGAAATCCAGAATTGAGACTCGCCGCACAGCTTGCAAGGTAACCCAGGAAAGCTGTCAAGCTGCACCGCTCAGACCCTATTGCTTAATGCAAGCAGTTTTAGCGCTGATTCATTGGGTGCAGGACATCTACTTTGCCGAAGAAATCAGCTGTCTGGAAAAAGGTGACACATTTTCTCGTAAAAGCGTTCTAATTCGCCTTTACCCGATCCTAGATGCTCAGAAACACCTTCGAGTTGGTGGCCGATTGAGGCACTCTTTACTTCACCCAGACGAGCGGCACCCTTTGATTTTACCGCAAAAATCGAATCTTACCAAACTTTTAGACCTAGATGCTCACTCCAAGACATTACACGGAGGCACGCAGCTCACTCTCAATTACCTCCGACAGCGTTTTTGGATTCTTCGGGGAAGACAAGTAGTGAAATCAACTGTTTATAAGTGCATTCGTTGTTGGCGTCAACGAACTCAACCTACAACGCAGCTTATGGGCGATCTTCCCTTTAAAAGAGTTCAGCAATTTCGACCGTTCCTTCACTCAGGAGTGGACTACGCGGGACCCATTCACCTACAATTCTCAAAAGGCAGAGGTGCAAAGTCCTACAAAGGGTACATTTGCGTCTTTGTCTGCTTCTCCACCCGTGCAGTCCACCTCGAGGCCGTTTCGAGTTATTTTACAGCTGACTTTTTGAGTGCCTACAAGCATTTCACCGCAAGAAGAGGCATCTGCGCTTCACTTACAAGCGAATGTGGTCTCAGCTTCATCGGTGCTGACAAAGAGCTTAGACTCCTGTTCGAGCAGGCAGGCACTCAACACACCGAAATTGCATGACTTTTAGCTGCCGATGGGACTGAGTGGCGTTTCAACCCGCCCGGGGCTCCGCACTTTGGAGGCCTCTGGGAGGCAGCAGTCAAGTCCGTCAAGTTCGATCTCAAAAGAGTGATCGGAGAAGCTCTTCTAACCTTCGAAGAAATGACGACGCTGCTTGCCCAGATCGAAGCTTGCCTAAATTCACGCCCCCTTCAACCTCTCTCTGACGATCCAGAAGACCTCAATGCATTGACACCTGGACATTTTCTAATCGGCGAGCCGACACTCACCGTTCCCGAGCCTTCATTATTCGACATCCCTGTGCCACGCTTGAACAGATGGCAAATGCTTCGTCACATGCACGAGCAATTCTGGCAGCGGTGGTCTCAGGAATACCTTCAACACCTTCAAACTCGTTCAAAATGGCAGAATAGAGAATACCAAGTAAAGGTGGGTGATCTTTGTCTGCTGCGCGCCGACCAATATCCACCATGCGTCATTGGCTCGTATTACTGCCGTACACTCTGGACCAGATGGTATGGTTCGAGTCGTGGAAGTCAAGACTGCATCATCCAGCTACACCCGACCAATTCCGAAGATCAGCATCATGCCCCAGGAGGACAATCTTTCGCCAGTACCTAGCGAAGGCGAGCGGGATGTTCCGAAAACTGCCTAAGCAGCGCCCTACCACCGCGAAATTTCAAATATCTTCACACTCATAATACAAAAACACGCTAATTATGTATACAATTTTCGTTCGTTACAGGTCAACCGCGGCAATCAGTAGTCTCTCGCGAGCCGCGAACGCGACAACACCAAACACGCACAACAAAACAAAATAATGATTTCTTATCGCCTTATGGCCTTGTAAATCACATATTTAAGACGATTAAAGTAGGTTTAAGTAATATTGTCTACAGTGATTTAATATCCCGACTTCCCGCTCCTATCAATCTCACAACTCAACAGATGGTGTTGTCAGTTTTCAAAAATTTTCGTAATTTGACCTTGAAAAAACATAAAACGTGCTATATCTCAAAAACTATATTTTTATTATTTTTTTTTTGCCCCGCTAGATCGAAAGGGGAGGAACTTTTACATGGATATAGCCTTTTTCTACATAGTCGATTTTTTATTTTTTCGAAATGTTATTCAAGAAACACAAGGCGCTCGACCAGCCGCGACGCGCCTCTGAGGAGTTGGCGCGCAACGTTATTTATCTATTCATTAGCTTTTGACGAATTTAATAAATTATACATTTAATTTATTCAAATTTTTTTTATCAAATAAATTAATAATTTTCAAGGTATAGAAATGACGATTCGAATGAATAAGACTATATGGTGACTTCAATCATTTCCATCAATACTAAATAACGCGGAAGTTTGTGTTACTTGCAAAGTTTTGAAGTATAATAAACGATAATCGGACGAATCTTCTCCGATACCAAAACAAGTTAAATCGAATTGTGATGATGACGATCATAAAGCTGCCATGGCAATACTTGAAAATCTAAAAAATAAACTTTCTCAGACAAAGTTGAAAGAAGAAAAAAAATTATTACTTTCCCTCGCTCCTAGATTTTGGTCACGTAAAAATTTAATAGAAAAATGAGGTTGTGTGAAATGGGAATCAAGAAAAATACTAACCGAAGCTATAACAGAAATATTTTGACGGTACCATTGAAAAATAAAGGAAAAGAGCTTTCTAATGAAACTAAAAATCATGGCGACATCAGTAAATTATTGCCTGGAATGAACGATTTTATTTCAATAAAACAAGTTACTGTTCAAAAGAGACTACTTCTTGGTAATTTGAATGAAATTTGTATTTCATTTATAAATGAATATCGAGATGTTAGGCTATACAAAGTTCACGGATTAAAACCACAACAATGTGTCTTGGCTGAAACGAGTGGCAATTAATTTGAAACATTTGACAAGGGATAGTGATTCACCCTTAGAAAATTAGAAAGATTGTATAAATAAAGCTGTATGTAGTCAACAATAGGATAAATGTTTCTTGGATGACTGTTTGGATTGCGCAGCTAATTTTTCAAAACTTCAAGAAATTATGACGACAAGATTTAAAAATCATGGCATTCATGAAATTAAATATGAATCATGGAAGAAAACGGATCGCTGCAGGTCGAGCGCCTTGTGTTTCTTGAATAATATCTCGAGAAAAATAAAAAAACGTCTATGTTGAAAAAGGCTATATCCATGTAAAATTTCCTCCCCTTTCGATCTAGCGGGGCAAAAAAAAATAATAAAAATATAGTTTTTGAGATATAGCACGTTTTATGTTTTTTCAAGGTTAAATTACGAAAATTTTTGAAAACTGATAACACCATCGGAAAGTTGAGAAAAAAAATTTATCGAAATCAGTTAGTCATTCTTTTTTTAGTTATATATAAGGGAATAAACCCAAAGGTTATGCGTAAAGGCTCTCCTATCTGACCCTCGCTGATCAATATTAAATTGACCCATTCAAGCCGTCGTTTTTCTTTAACTGCATGCTTATCTAGATTAGTACTTAGGCAGAGGCCTTGGCATAACCTTTCTTTGAGGGCGTGTGTATCTTATTCCACTCATTTACGCTTTACTATAATACTTTGTGCTCTCTCATGTTCTCCCACTTGCACACACTTACTCATCTAGCTTTTCCAGAACAGGATGCGTCTTAGCTTTTAAGCAAACCGTACCAAAAAATATTAGCTGATGTATCAGCTGATTTGTCAGTAGATTTATCATGCCAAAATATCATCTGAGATTCTGCCTGGATGCTGCCAAAAGCTTACGTGAATTAACGATCGATTTCTTCAGTAATGAAAATTGCTTATCAAGGTGTTTTACCCCCCAGATGAATTAAAAAATGCAGGTTTGAAAATGTTACGTCCGCAGACACATACTAATATAAAGAATGAACTAAGCGAAGCGTTCGATTACAATATGAATCCTATTAGCACAAGTTCGGCCGGTGGCAGCCGTGGCTTGTTGGTAGTGTTTCTGACTCAGGAGTCGGCGGTTTTGGTTCAATTCAAGGGACTGTAACTTTTTATTATTAAAAAGTTGCGATAGCTGACTCGTAACATTTTGGCGCCCAACTAAGGGCCCGGTAGCTAAATTACACAGGAACCCATGAGAGATAAAGAACAGTCTCATGGTTAAGTAATACCGTTGTGCTTTGCGGTAGTTCCACGAGGTCCGAGCAGTGCATATGGAGCGGATAAATAAGATTTCATTGACGAGGACTTGGATTTTCTAAGCCCTGGATATGTTACGTGTGGATACACGTACGAATATGAAAGAACGAAGTAAGCAAGGCGTCCGATTACAATATGACGCCGATTAGCACAAATTCGGCTAGTGGCAGCCGTGGCTTGCTGGTAGTGTTTCTGTCTCACAAATCGGTGGCTCTGGTTCAATCCCAGAGTCCGTCACTTTTTATTATTAAAAAGTTGCAATAACTTACTCGTAACAAATATATTTTGCACAATTTTTCAAATCTTACAAATTTTGTACATGAGATATCCGCTGACAAATCATCTGATAAATCAGCTGATACAAATTCTTAAAAATAGAAAAAATATGCAAAATGTTTCCAACGTGAATTTTTGAACTCATCTGAAGGGTAAAACATCCTGATAGGCAATTTCCAATAATGATGACGCTGATCTTTAATTTACGTAAGCTTTTAGCAGCATCTCCGCAGAATCTCAGATGATATTTTGGCATGATAAACCAGCTGATATTTTTCAGCTGGGTAAATAATAAATTTTTCGATATCTGGCACCATTACAGTTCGAAAAATTAAATCATTGAATTATTTTTTTATTTTGTTATTTTTTACGACAATATATAAATGGAAACAAATCTGAAATTATAAAAATCAAGTAAAAATAATTTTCACTTTTAACTTACCTTAACATGACCAACTTGACGTATAAGCTTAAAGCTAAAAAAATATGCAAAAATTTCAGAAATATGGTTTATAACTGAAGCTACACCAAAAAGGGTTGGAGTTCCACCATAATCTTGGAGATGCCAAAAGAGAAATGTAAAAATGAGACCAATACCAAAACCCATGAACCATGCTACAAATAGAAAAGATGCGCATTTAAGGTCTTTAAACTGTCTTAGTACTGTCACCCATTCTGGAATTTCTCGTGTTGTTTGAGCGAACATCTTTGTCTACAAATACAAAACATATATAAATAAATTAAAAATATATACATTTACATATGGTACAGATTATTAATATGTATATCGTAATCATACGGTGATACTCACAGTACATAAATAATTGACACTTTACCATTACATGAATCTTATCGAGTCAGGGTACCAAAACAGAAAATAAAATAAACATGTTTTTCTTTTCAAGTGTTTTTGTTTATACTGCTTTACTAGTAACCTTGAGAGCGGTGTTTGTTTTCGGAAACATTTTCTCAAAAATGTTTTTCGGATTTTTTTTGGTGGCGAGGGAGCGAACCTAGAGCCCGGGGTTGGTGGTAAATTGACTAAGTCAAATTGAATCTCAGAGAATGATTGCACTGAACGTAGGAGTACCGAAAAGCCGATCCCATTGCGGGATCCGCTCGAGAGACTCGCCAAACTTATAAGATAGAGGGTTGCGGTGGCTCGATCCATAGGACTGGGATTAATTACTCGTGAAACTGGGTTTGAGTTTCAGATCTTTACCGATTGATAGTAAGCACCACTGTGTTACACATGTGCTTTATTTACCCGTGTGAAAATATCATATGAGATCTCATATGAGAATTTCAGATACCAGATCTCATATAAGACCTCATATGAGAT
>JAWWEQ010049110.1:0-14216 GCA_035583055.1 Torymus tubicola
TTGAGTAAAGAATTGAGTAAATAAAGAATAGTTGTAATATTTTCAGATGTAACTTATCAAGCTAAAGAAACAGTAAGAACAGATATTATTTATAATTGCAAGTTATTTATATGTATTACAGTTCGCATTGGAAATCCTAAAAATATAAAATATAGGTATTCTATCGTTTTCACGCCACCCGTGAGGTAGATAGACATAAGTATCCTGTTGATTCCTTCTCGTGAGCAGGTTATCTGGCATTCTTTGCATCATAGACTTGAAAATCGGCCATAAGTCATCGTCGGATGAAGAATATGAATCATGAG
This sequence comes from Torymus tubicola, assembly GCA_035583055.1. Lineage (NCBI taxonomy): Eukaryota > Metazoa > Arthropoda > Insecta > Hymenoptera > Torymidae > Torymus > Torymus tubicola. Next base: position 306 of record JAWWEQ010049110.1, read on the forward strand.
GTGCAGCGTGCGTGATGGAAGTATGTGACACATCATATTCTATGCAATCTTTACTTTATGTCACGGTTTTATTTTCTTTCTCTTTAGAGTTCAAATAGCTGGTTTATTTAAGTCTTCCGTTGACACTTTGTCCGACTGTGGAGATGGATGGTTCAATATTCACCTCTGGGTAGGATGATTTGGACTGTATTTTTTTCCACACTCTTAATCACTTTGATATTATAAGTGCCTCAAGATCACATTGAACCCTACCTATTCTTGGTAGAGGCACAGAGAAGAATTCTTAGACTCGTTCTTTCTTTCCCGCTGTGAGCAAGTCTTCTGTATTTCAGAGTTTGGTCAACTTACATCAGACGCTCATGTTTGGGTTTGTCTGGTCAATGAAGTATTGATAGGTCTTGCCCTTAATAGACGCGAATTTAATATCGCAGTTTCCTCTCTTTCCCTGAAGCATCAAGTCGTAACAGCTAACGCGTCGTGGTAATTCGATAGTGCTTGTCAGCGCGTCTTGTCTTCAAGAACTTGCTAAGTCTAAATGTTCTCCGGTACTGCGATAATTTCCAAATCTATCTAGCGTGGATTTCCTGGGCCGATAATGATACGGTGGCTACTGGGGTAATTGTGTGTAATAATAAGTACGCGAAATATTTTGCTTTACGTATATTAGTAGACGCGCTCTAAAGTAGAAGAAAGTACAGAATTATTAAGTTGTTTCCTTATCGATCTATAGGCCCATCCTCTCTCCACCTACTCTAAAGTCTTCCTCATTACGCAAGCAGTGTTTATCTTTGCACTTCTTAAAAACAAAATGTCATTGATCGATTACTCACCGCTTTACCTACTCTGTTACCTTAATGAAAGCGTAAAAGCACATGTTCACAAATATTAATCCACCGTCTTGGATATGCCATGAGGGGATGAGGGTGGATGAGTGGGGATGAGGAGGAATTGAGGGGACACGAGGGGGTGAGGGGGGTGATGGGGATGAGGGGGTAATTGAGGGGCTTTGGTTATATACAAAACACAGAGAATTTGCCGTATTTCAGCCGTTATTTGAGGGGGGTGAGGAGGGCAATTGAGGAAGGGGGGGGTGAGGGAGCAAGGAAAGTTTAAAATTAAAATGAACACGTAACAAGAGAACGAAGACATGATCAGCGACGTCGAGCAATGGGTGTTCGAACAGAACTTGATCGAATTACACGGAAATCTTGCTAGGCTCGAATTGACATCTGATGGCACACGAACTAACAGAACTCTAAGATTATTTCAATGGATACTTGGGGAATATTCAGCAGCAGATTTTATTCAAGATGAAGATGAAGAAGCTGTGAGAGCCCACAGAGAACAGCTTCGACGAGAGCTTATTGCAGAAGCAATACAAGCCAGAAGCGACGAAAGCGAATTAATACTGAACCTGCTGGATACCCAGATAGAAACACGTCATCCGGAAGAAGATTTACGAAGCAACGAGCAACAAATTCGAACCTTATCGCCCACTCGAACAAGCCCGGCGAAGCAAGCTGTTACAGAGCAACGAACACAACATGTGAGTAGCATCCAACCAAACGAAACGGCACAGAATAATTCAAGACGATCTCAGGATAACGCAATGCTGCCTCTGATAGATGCGCATGGAGAAACCTTCTACGTGCCGAAAGAATTTGGAACAATTGTTATCATAAGTACGGCATCTGTAAGAACAAACGACATTGCACGAAGAAATAAGAACGAAAGCCCCAGCAGCAAGCACATATATTGATGAACATCGACAGGAGGATTTTCAAGAGACATTCATGCAGTACGTATACGAGCCAGAGCGGACGACAAACACTACTCTGCCCCAACGGCCTGTTTCTCCAAGACAGCCGCGGATGAGTAACCCATGCAGCAGCTGGAGGGGGAAGAATGCCAGCTATGCCGGTAATAGGCAGCAGGCCCGGACGAATGTGGATAACCATCAAGACTGGACACAAGCTAGCATATCTTCAAGTAGAAGAGATATCGGGCATGTTGTTCGAAAATGGAATATTTCATTTTCCGGCGAAAATGAGCGAGGGCCTGCAGCTAGATCTCCTCCACCGAAATTTGTTGCCGCACATCCAAAGGCTTATTAAAAGAGCTGAAATAGATGATGTGGAAGCCTTGCTCGACCAAGTGAATGAAATTGAGCAAGCGGTGGAGTGCGAGAAGGTGTATCGGTCACCACCGTCTCCCGAAACTACTCTCCTGCCAGAAATGGCATATAAAAAGAGGAAGTGCGAGTTGAAGACATCGAAAAGCACGATCAATGCCGTGGTGGCCGATACCAAGAGAGATTCGAATAGATTAGAGGAAATGCTGAAAAATTTGGAAGATCAAATGAAATGGTTGGCCTCGCAGATGAAGGCTGGTAACCAAAAATTAGAGGAGTCGATGACCAGAAGGTTAGAGAGAACTCTGGCGATAGAGAAGATTCTAATTCGCTGAAGCGAAGGAACAGCTGGAACAAGAACTTCAAGCTGCACGACGAGCAACCCGCCTACGGCGTGAGAATATGAAATTAGCAAATGCGCGAGCGAAGCGGCAGAGACGCCGATCGTCTCACGCGAAAATTCGGGGGCGAAACGATCGAGGGGAAGACTGAAAGGGGCACGAGATTTAACAAATACCCCTGATATCATCCGTCTATCGCCGCGGCGATCACGGCAAGGACTGATTTCCCGAAATTCTGGAAACTAACTCCTTTTCCTTTCTCTTCTTTTGATTACGGTTTCCACTGTCGAGTTGAAGGAGAGGCTATTCTGGAGGTGCACGTCACTGGATATCCGTGCGTATACCTCTACCTTGGACGAATAAAAAGGGTATCAGTAGTGAAAAAGTCAGTCCTTTAGTTTCTATTTCTTCCCTTCATCCCTTAGTCCCTTCCTCACGTATGTTGTAGAGTCTCGTGCCGCAATTGTTAGACCGCGTACGAGACGTCTAGGAGGAGGGTGTAACGGTGTGGCCCACCGTTGCGGGCGAGTAAGCATGTCGCGCGAGGAAAGTCGGCGGGTAGCGCAGATCGTCTGCTCCTTGAAGCGAGCGCGCGCGGTATATGTGTGTGAGTGTTAATGAGATGGTGCGAGAGAGAGAATTAGCGCTGTGAAAATGAGGAGAGAGGCCTAATCAGTGAGTAGCTGCTCGCTCTACCGAAAAGATCTTCGTGTTTTTTTACAGTAATTAGAAGAAGCCTGTGCTCGCGTGTTCTTTTTGGGAAGCTGATCGCCGTGGATTAGAGAGAGAAGGAAAAAGACGTCTCGATCCTCTTCGAGGAATAGTGTGGATCTTCAGCACCTCGAAGCGAATACTCCGGATAGCCGAGCGAAGCCCGCGTCGTGACGAAGTCGTTTTCAACGTACAGCAGAGGCAATAGGAAGCGTAGCGACATGGCTGGCCAGCCCGGTAAGCGCTAAGTTTAAGAATTGTACGTGCAATTAATGTATGCACGCGAACGTGAACGATCACGTTTATTCTTCCTCGTGTGCGAAGCGGTAGCAGCAGCTATCCGTCGGTCGGCATATTTTCTCTCTCCGCGAACGTTTTGCGTCGGATGTGTGTGTTCTTTAGGTTTGTGACGACCTGCGCGTATATATCTCTTTATATTCTCCTCTTGCCGTGTGCTTTATTACATCATTAATAAACGGCTAAAATTTTCCTTTTAAGTCTTGGATATTTGTTCTCCCCGATTTGAATTTACAACCGAATTCCTCGAACCGTTGCCAATCGACCTAGAGAATTTAATTTTGCTTAAATCAATCGAATCAGAAAGAGATACTTTGCTTTTCTTTCTCGGGATTTCGCGCTCGTTTTCAGGGCGTACTTCTCGGCGTGCAGAAGCGGCAGCAGAAGGAGGCAAAGGTAAGTCCGGCCGAAGCCGAGAACTTAACATATATCATCGCGCGGCGAAGAAATAATACACGAAGTATTATCCGCGCGGGATATCCCAGTTACAATCTATAAATACCCATTATCGTTATTTCTGGGACAATTCACACTGTATATAGTTGTTATTTCTGGGACTACACGTTATTTCTGGGACGTCCCAGAAGTACTTTTGTTATATAACCGATATTTCTGGGACTTTGCTAGAGTCCCGACTTTGAGAGTTCGGCCACATGAGGGATATTATTTCTTTCGTCACTTGTCCAAACTCTGAGCGTAAGGTACGAAGATCCCAGAAATAACAGTTATATACCTTTGTATATATATAAAGACCTATAACTATTATTTCTGGAATCTCGGAACTTTACGCACAGAGTTGGACGCTTGAATAATACCCCTCATGTGGCCAAACTCTTAAACTCGCGACTCTAGAAGAGTCCCAGAAATAGAATTGATATACCATAATTTAGTTCTGGGATATGCCATAAATAACGTGGAGTCCCAGAAATAAGAGCAATATACAGGGTGATATATATATATATATAGTTATATCAATAAGAATAATAGAAAAATAATCATGAAATACTGAATTATGGATTTCATGCTTTTTTATCAAATATTTACCAATCTGCAATTCTCCGCTTCTGTGATTAGCTTAAGTCTTTAAACGGAGTTTTTTTTCGACCCCCTTTAACGCAAGCTTTCTTTTTAAATACATATAACTGAGAATCTAACGAATTTTTATTATTATCTTCACATCTTTGGCGTATTCTATTCGATTTATCCCACCTTCGTCTAAAGTTTTTAATAAATAATCTAGCTGCGTCTTTCTTAACCTCTAATCCGTTTTTATTAGCATCTTTTTCAATGTTTTCAATTAAAGTGGTAACTTCTGAATGATTATTAAATACTCTAAACCTTTCACTATTGACAAGATCGTAGATAATAAGAAAATGACATTTAATTGAATAAAGTGATTTAATTCTTATCCAATTTCACTTTTGTGTCTAAATACTTGCTACAAAAGTGTAATCATAACTGTACATTCATTTTAACAATACTTTGTTTTACTCTTAATACGGAATGAAGAAAAATTTCTATAGTGAAACAGAACTTTACGGTCCAACTAATATGGTAAAATCATATCTTATTACTATCAAATATAAGTTATCAATTAACTATCTTTATTATGATACCCGTAAGTTTCCTTATTAAAGACAATCGTTTTACAAATGTCTTATTACTATCAGATATGAGTTATATATTAGATACGTTTTAAAGACGTCTATTTGATAACGTAATGTAGATAGCGGTTTTAGATAGCAGTAGAAAAATAAATTGATATCTATATTGCGATGTCTCAAAGTTAACGTATTACGGATATTGCAATAAAGAGGTCCAAATGGTATTTACAAACACAAATATTGTGGACCAATATTGTTACAATATACGAATCAATATAATTAGAAGAGCCGTTAAAACTAGAAACCATTTTTCATTTATTCAAATATTAACTTATAAGAATTATTATAAAAAATATTATTTCTCATTTGATTTGGGTAATAGAAATATTGAGATGACAAAGGTTGGTTCGCGAGAACCGTCATATAATGACTAGTGCGCTTCTTTTGATTATAGGCAAGTGTACGACCCTCATCTAGAGCTTCGGCAATCGTCATAAGATATTATCCTCGGTTTATAGAATAAAATAAAATTGGTCTCTCACTCCCTTCGGAGAAGCGTCATGCTTTGTTATTTGGCACCAAGGCCTTTATGAGGATACAAGGACCAAGGGGTTAGCTAACATGGCCCAATGAGTCAAGGTACCTACACGGCCTCACAGAGTGAGCCCAGGGGCTCTTTCAACAGTCGCCAATTGAAGTAATTAGCCGGTAATTCTCTCCTTTTTCACTGGTGAGGGAGACCTACCGTTGACTCCGAGAGCGAATGTGGGCGCTTACGTTGTGCCCTCATGCCGGACTTAAGTTCCGGACTCACCCGAAGAGCAAATGTGGGCGCTTACGTTGGTCCCTCATACCGAACAGAGTTCAGAACGAACTCTCCCAAATCCACGGAAATGGGATCTCCAATTGATAGACGAGATTATTCTTCCTTACCTTACAATTCGGCCCCCATTACTTTGTCCGCATCTTGTTCTTAGGGGCCGGGCGAGACAGGAGCCCGCTAAATAAGGTATTTAACACTTTACGAAAGTGTAAATAAGGAATTTAACCTTTTACGAAAGTGTAAATAAGGGATTTGGAGTTTAGTATATAGAGGAGGCAACCTTTGGGGAGGGGGGCGTTCCTGCAAGCCGTTGCGTGTTCACGCAAACATGTTATTACATTTACAAAATAAAATAAAGTACAACACAATAATATAAAATAAGATATAGTTTTTATAAAATACGTACAAGTCAACAGTAAAACTTAAATTAATAAAACAATAATTCCACCAGTAGGCTACGTCTGACTGGTAATCAACTCTCGTACTGACAATCTGTGCTTCCCACGAGAGGGGGACTAAGGATCGAGATCTAAAATGTTGGCCCCAGCAATATACCCCACACACGTATTGCTTAACCGTTCACTCTCGCGCTGTTCATTCGATGCCTCTCAATATACCACCGTGTAGTAGTCGAGATGAGGTTGTACCAAAGCCTCAGCTAGCCGTCTACGGAGTCTCAGTGGTACATGCCCTAATAAACCGCAAACTATATTGGGATTGATTCGTTTTCTTTGTTACATGATCTAAGTGCGGTTTCCATCTTAATTTACTGTCCAGTATAACACTGAGACTCGAAACTTCGCTACTAAAGGGAATGAGTTCTCCGGATCACATGCCAATGCCCGGAAAATCCAGTCAGTTTACATAATCACACCTTTCCTTGAACCAAATACTATTGCCTTTGTCTTGATAGCATTGAGATGCAACCCCGCCCATTCAGCCAGCATTTGCGCCGCATGCGACAGCTCTGGACTAATCCAAGGAGCATTTTTTTCATAACGTTTAATATTTTTGAAATGTGCTATTTTATCTATAACTGTATTTAAATTAGAATTTAAGGAAATTAGTGCGCCTTCCAGATCGAAGTAGTCTCTTACAGTCGCTGGTAGATAACGGTTGATGGAGGCATCAATAAAAACATGTCTGCCGAAACTGGGTAAGGACTGATTTGCATGATGAAGCACCTCGCCGTTTTCGTCAATCAAGATCATATGAATCCACGTATGAGAAATCGGCTTGTGATGGGTTGGGCCATGCAGTACGATTTGAAAAGACAACTGCTTGGCTAAATTATGAATGGTTTTCGCGTCCACATCGGATGCCAACAACAAATCAGCTTTCAGATCCCTCATGATGAATTTATGACTGTACTCACTACTCAAGTCTCGCAAGATATCGAAAAGGTTGGTGCTTGTTTGTATAGCAATATTTAGGGGTCTATAAATGGCACCAACCAGAATGGGCACAGAGGTGCCCTGCTGTACACGGCAGAATAAATATTCAGGAACTTAGGGCTTTCCCAGTCCCTCTTTCGCTGAAGAAGCTAGCTTCGTAATAGTAAAATCGTTTCGTACGTACAGGGCAACTCCGCCGCCGTTGATGTAGCGATCTTGACTAAGCTCCGAGTAGCTATTAATTCGAATGAGACTGTCATCAACGTCCCAGTCATAATTCAACTATGCCGAAAAATTGATAAGTTAGATCTTGAGCAAGAAAGAGAGAGCGAGAGAGTGCGAGAGAGAGGGACAGAGAGAGATTACTCTTTATTAGCCTCAGCGGCCAAACTTTAAAATACAAGTTAAGAATATCAGTAATAAAACGCAAAATTTATAAAAAATATGTCAAATATTATATAAAATAACAAACAAAACACAGCGTAAATATATAAATAAGTAGTGATACATCAATAAAATACAATATAAAATTAAAGTTTGTAAGGTTGTACTTTTACATCCCCGAACAACGTCACAACTTATTTATTTGAGCAGGACCGGAGACACGGATATTCCGAATGCCACGGAGTCGGTGGGAGGCCGGCTCCTATGCGCTAGGATAGGTGCGAGGATGAGGGGAAAATATATATAACGATATTAATATACGCACGGCAAACTACCACTATATTGAATCTATATTAGGCTCCCGCACGAGCGGTCGCAATGCGCACGAATGCGCGCCTTTAAATGGGAACGCCGTTCCCCACTGTAACAGGAGGAAACAGAATCCACTGCGCACGGGATCGCTTTTCAGCTCCTACGAGCGCGCGGACTTACGAAGAGCCCAGGCGCGATCGTCTCTCAACGCGAGACCGGCCGCTGCTGTATATAAAATTACTCGCCTCCTGCCGCTGACTCGCCGACGCTGCCGCTGCTGGAGGAAGTCACTGGCCCCGATCAGCCGTTGCTCCGCCGCTGCTGAGGCCGTCCCTGACGGCTCGTCGTCGCCGCTGCCCGGATCTCCCGTCTCTCCCTTTCGTGGGTAGTCCGGATGGCGCATAGTCGGCGTCGGTGGCGCAAAAAGTGTCGTGTCCTGCTCTCTCTCTCTCTCTCTCTCGCTCTCTCTCTGTCTCTCTCAATCCTATTCTCCGCTGGCAGTCGCGTGGCTGTCGCGAATTTGAGTAGGCTGTACACTCGAGCGCGGTCCGGAAATAGCTGTACGAGCAATTTCCTCGTCACAGCCCATCCCAAGCCACGAATCTCCCTGAGATATGTGACTTTTCCGAGACTCTCTCTTGAACTACTTGGCCATCGGACTCGCGCTCTCAAACTTTCAATTTATATTTTTTTTTTATTTATTTATGTTTTCTTATTAATTTGCGTTCAGCGTCCGAAACACTAAGACGTTTCGTTTGCCGCGCGCAATTGCCAGTTGAATGCACCGAAATGATAAATATACTTACGACCCCCAAGTGGTTGCTGACTCGTGCTCGTCGCAATGTATCCTTGTGGGACGCCTCTAGATCTCAGGCCGTGGCTCCCGGGAGAGGCCACTGGCGAGCTCGCAAAGTCAGGGCGGAGGCTCAGTCGGACGAACCGTCCGACGAGCCACGCGTCGCCTTGACCCATCCTTGTTGCAGTTGTCGCTACACCTCCGGTGGCAGGTATCGGAGGGTATGGCAGAACTGCTCATAGAAGCTACTCTTGCTCAAACCTGCCACCGGCTCCTCCTGTTCCGTCAGTGCGGTTTCCCGATCTACTGCTTCGCCGGCCGTCGCTTGCTCCTCCCTCTGCTTCTTCTTCGGGCGAGGGCGAACCCTCTTCTTTTTGGTGACCTCTGTTGTCGATGTCACCGCAGCCACCTCCAACGGCGCCGAGAGTGGTCTGCTGCCACGCACCGCTGCCTCAGCCACGACGCGCTCCTCCTTCTGGCTTGCCAGGAATGCCCGGTGCGCCTCGCCGCACCTCGGACAGAAGCGTAACTCCTTTACGTGCTTTATTCCGTGGTGTTTCCCACCGAAATAACACCAGTTCCTCTAATGCCTTTTCGACGGCTTCAGTGTGGCCAGTAAACAAATATATATAGTAATTAAAACCTATGTTCATGTGGCGATTAATCACCACAACCTGATTACACTGGACGGCTTTCGCATCGGCGCTACGGAGCGGCTTCAGCTCAATCCATCGCGTGAACAAGTCCTGAAACACAGGCAGGTACTTAAACTGATTTCCATAATATCCGCCGCGACAACTGCCCAGGGCTTCTCAACTACACGCTTTCCGATCAGCCCCTGAGGCGTCGACTGCACTGACTTATAGCGCTGGCACTCCGCACAGCTGCGTACGAAGTCATGCACGTCATGCCAAACCCCGGGCCAATAGTACTCGCGTGCTACTACTCTATTACATGTCTTCCGGACTCCTAGATGGCCGGAAGACGCCTCCCTGTGTACGTCGTTTAAGACTAGCTCGCGATGATCAGTTGGGTCCATCAATCTCCAGATCTCCTTTCTATCCATGACCGGGTCGAGAAGACGGTCATGTGTATACTTATACAGCATCGCGTCCTCTACCCACCAGCTTGCAAACTTCTCCGATTTCTCGCGTACTTCCTCTAACCGTTTCACGTACCATGAATCAGAAACTGCTGAGAAGCTCGCAATTTCGCACTCATCCTCGAATTCTCTGGAGAGAGCATCTGGGACATGATTCAACGCACCTTTCTTGTGTACTATATCAAAGTCCCATTGCTGCATCTCCAGCACCCACCCCGCTAGCCGTCCCGTCGATCGCGTGTTCACTGTCCGGAAACGTCTGAGTTAAAACCGCCCCCAATGCGTATGAGCTACCATCCGCTTGAACGGTGAAAACACGGTTAAAATCTGGCCTTGCTAGCACTGGCGCAGATGTCAAAGCCGCTTTCAGCCGTTCAAACGCTTGCTGCTCTTCCTCTCCCCATTTCCACTTCTGCTGTTTCCTCAGCAGCTTGTTAAGTCGAATTTTTATCTGACTTTCCTTCTCAATAAAACCCGAATACCAACCGACCATTCCCAAGAAACGACGTAATTGTTTCACATTAGTCGGCGTGGGGTACTTCAAAATCGGCTCTAAACGTTCCGAGTTCGGCCGCAATCCAGCGCTGTCGAGCAGATACCCGAGATACGCGACGCGCGAGCAACAAAACTCCGACTTTTCGAAACTGATTGCCAGCCCCGCATTTACCATTTTCTTTAATACAAATTCAAGCCATTCCAGATTCTCCACAAACGTTTTCGTAATAATAATCACATCATCTAAATATCCGAACACATATGGCTGGCACTCAGGTCCAAAAAGAGCCTATTAGACGCGAAAACGTTGCGAGCCCGTTTATCAAACCGAATGCGAGGCGCTTAAACTGCCAAAGTCCGGACCTTTGCACCGCCAATGCTGTGTATTTTCGACTTTTCTCATCGAGGAGAACTTGAAAATACGTCTGTCGAAGGTCAATTTTACTGATATAACGCGCATCACGCAGTCTATCCAAAATTGAATCGACGATTGGCATCGGATAACCATCGGGTCTCGTGACTTTATTCAGCTCGCGAAAGTCGATACAGAATCGGTGGCCACCGTTCGACTTCTTCACAATCACCGGCGCGCTATACCATTCACTCGTAAACGGCTCGATCACACCTTCCGCAAGCATATTTGCACTTCGGCTTGTGCAATTTATAACATCTTCGGTAATATGCGACGCGGCGCACACTCAGTTGGTCGCGCGCTCTGCACCTCGATGCTATGCGTCATTAAATCAGTGTGACCGATTGTCGAGATAGGCGACGGCACTATGCTCGCAACTAGACGCTTTACGCGGTCCCTCTCAAGGTCGCTCGTCTGCGAAATACCAGCGCACTCCATTTGAATGAGCGCGTCGTCGGTATTGCGACGCGTGAACTCACGAAATTCTCCGTCTCTAACCCGCCAGAGACGTTCCGCAAACTTAATCTCCAATGTCCATAATTTGCAGAAATCAATCCCGAGAATCAACTGATGATCCATCCCTTCCACCGCACGCACTTCTAACGGCTTCTCTTGCCCATCTACCTCAATCATTAGCTTCAATTTCCCTAATACTTTCAGCGCTCTTCCGCTCACATCGCGCACCACCGTTGACGAAGGTATTAATCTTTCTCGCCAGCGCTCCGCGATCTCAGCCTTCTCGGCGTCGTCTGACGACGATCCCGAGAAGGAGATGCGCCAATCTTTCAGCACTTTCACAGCATTTACCGGCCGTGCTGCTTCCCACCGGTGCGCGGCGCGATCGTCGCTTCTATCCCGCCCGAAAGAAGCGGCGCTCGGTCTGCTAGCTGCAACTTTTCGCTCGTCTTCGCTATCGGAATCCGAGGGTCCGGTCTCCCAAACGTCACGCGACCGTACTTTTACATCCCCGTACAACGTCACAACTTATTTATTTGGGCAGGACCGGAGACACGGATGTTCCGACTGCCACAGAGTCGGTGGGAGGCCAACTCCTATGCGCTAGGATAGGTACGAGGATGAGGGAAAAATATATATAACGATATTAATATACGGACGGCAAACTACCACTTTATTATTTAATATACGGGCGCTGCCGTATATAAAATTACTCGTCTCCTGCCGCTGACTCGCCGACGCTACCGCTGCCGTCGCTAGCCCCGATCGGTCGCCGCTGCTGAGGCCGTCCCTGACGGCTCGTCGTCTCCGCTGGCCGGATCTCCCGCCTCTCCCTCCCGTGCGTCGTCCGGGTGGCGCACAGTCGGCGTCGGTGGCGCAGAAAGTGTCGTGGCCTTCCTCGATGCTATCTCTCTTTCTCTCCCTCTCTCTCTCTCTCTCTCCCCCTCTCTCTCTCTCTCTCTCTTTAGGCAGATTCAAAATTATCGATGTTCGGCAACTTATCATGAATTCCAAACTCTTAAGTCACTCGCTAAGAAGCTCGGATTTAAATATATCTGGCACAGGCAGGGGTGATTTCTAGCCAGGATGCGCGATGGAGAACGTGCGTTTGCATTCAGTACGCCTACCGACTTGCAGGCAATAGCTGCGTCGTATAAAATTAATAACACAGCGATAGCGGAAAATCCAAAAATTGTAACGTTGCAGGAAAACCATAACATAATCCCAAACAACGCTGAAGCTACTGCTCCAACCAAAACTAAAAAAGTGAATAAATCAAAGTCCAGTACTAGTAAAAGTAAAACAAAAAAATGCAAAAAGTAAGAGTGCAGCTTGACTAAGCAATGTCCCGTAGCAGCTGCGCCGACTAGCAGCTGCGCCGTAGGTGTGACGCTCTTTACAGACGATACAAACGTACGTAACGTCAAGACCTATTTGATCAGTTCATCGAATTACGGAAAAACTCGACAAACAAACTGACCACGCTAAAACCGCTTACCTGCAAGCTAGACTATCAGATGCTCTGTCAGATGGCGATGTCTGGAAGGAGTTGCGTAGCCTGGAACTTCTGCCCGGACACACTGAGGACTTGAATGGGTTTACACCAGATACACTCAACGATCACTTTGCTGGGGTATCTGTTTCTCCGCAAGATGATAGTGAGATGCGCCAGAGAGTAATCTCCAATAGCAGCCAAGACGGTTTTGCCTTTAAGCCCATCAATATAAATGATGTGATTATTGCGATATCTCACTTTTCATCACAAGCATGTGGGGAGAACGGCATTCCGCAAAGTGTTATTGTCAAAGCATTGCCTGCCATCGGCAGTTTTCTTGTTAAACTTTTCAATTCCTCTTTGACAAGCAATGTCTTCTCATCCTTTTGGAAGAGAGCCACTATTATTATGTTGAAGAAAAGTAAAGCCCCTTCCTCTCCGTCTCATTTCAGACCCATAGCCCTGCTCTGCTTTCTTTCGAAGGTGCTTGAGAAGATTGTGCATACCCAACTGACAGAGTATCTTGAGACCAACAGAATTCTTGATCCAAATCAGACTGGCTTTAGGCGGTTTAACTCCACTCAGACAGCCTTACTTAAACTAACAGACGATATACGCTCCGGTATGGATAAAAAACTCATGACTTTCCTCCTGCTCTTTGACTTTAGTAAGGCATTTGATACAATCTTACCCTCTTGACTCCTCGAGAGGCTAAAAGTGATGGGGCTTTCTAGGGCTGCCCTCTCGTGGATAAACTCCTATTTCGAAGGCAGGACACAGAAAGTGTCTACAAAATTTTCTGGTGATTCTACATGGCTCAACACCAATCTAGGAGTCCCATAGGGGTCAGCACTAGGGCCCCTATTGTTCTGCCTTTACGTAAATGATCTAAAAGAGTCTCTCAGTCCCTTGGGTATGCAGCACTTACTATATGCAGATGATCTGCAGGTATACTGTCAGTTTCCAAGAGACAAACTGGAGGAGGAACTGACTTTGATTCAGCTGGCTGCAAGTGCAGTTTCGGAGTGGGCCGCGGGTGCGACGCTTAAACTCAATCCGGATAAGACGAAAGCAATTGTCTTTGGTAACAATCGGCAAGTTAATAGAATTATGTCTGATTCCTCGCTCCGCATTGACTTAGGCAGTGGTACACTGATT
>JAWWEQ010049111.1:0-14216 GCA_035583055.1 Torymus tubicola
GCTTTCGGGTGGCACTTGTAATATTTTGTGAGGATGTCATCGGGAGGCTCCTCGCCCGCCGACGCCATGTTGGTGAAATGTTGTTATATACAGTAACTCTCTCTTTATATCATGCCGTAAGACCTTTATGTAATAGAGTGTCATGTTTCTAATCTTTATGTTATAGAATAACGCCTTTTATGTTACAGAGTAACTCCTTCCTTAAAGAGTGACATGTTTTGATCTTTTATGTCACAGAGTAACACATATCACAGTATGACACCTATCATGTTAAAGAGTGAAACCTCTTGAATTTTTATGTTGTAGGGTAAACACATTCTTCATATCATAAATCAAGCCTTCATACCATAGAGTAACACGTTTCTAACTTTTATGCTATAGAATAACACCATGTATGTCATTTGTAACACCTTTTATGTTATTGAGTGATATATTTTAAACTTTTATGTTACAGAGTTGGACCTATTATATTAAAGAATGATACCTTTTAAACTTTTATGTTATAGGGTAACACAATTTCTGTTAATGATTACACCTTTTGAATTGTATATTTGCAAGATGATTATTTACATAAATTCTTAAATGTCATAGAGTGTCAGCTTGATACCTTAACTTTCATATTATAGAGTGGTATATTTAATATTTAAGATTGACTTTTCTTATATTGATGAGCAACCGCTTTTGCTATTCATATCGGTGTTAGTTATAAAATTTACACTCTCAAACGTAGTCAAAATAAAGTCATTTGACTTCTGTTCTATGCAATTGAGCACTGCCTGCAAGTCCTGCAAACACAATATTCAAAAGGTGTAACTTATTTACAGTGAAGGTGTTACCCTATAACATAAAAAGTATAGAAAGTGTCACTCTTTAATATAAAAATGATACTTTATAAAATAAAAGTTATCATTATATATGAAAAAGGTGTTACTCCATAAAAAGGCTGTTATTCTCTGACATATAAATGTTTCTCTGTGATATACAAGGTGTCACCCTACAACAAAAAAATCATATCCTGCAAACACAACATTCAAAGGATGTAACTCATTAATAGTGAAGGTGTTACACTATGCCTTGCAAGTTTACAAGATGTTACTAATCAACATAAAAGGTGTTATTCTAGAACATAAATGGTGTTAATTTTAAACATAAAAGTCGAAGTTTCACCATACAGAAAGACAGAAAGGTCTTAGTCTATGATATGATAAAAAATTACTCTATGACATAAACATTTAAATGATGTATTCCATAACATAAACGGCTTACTCCGTGATATTAAGGTGATACTCTAGAACATGGTAATTCAAAAGATTACTCTGTGAAATAGAAGTTAGAAAAATGACATTCCTTAACAGAAAAGTGTCATTCTTACACTCAACATGTGTTACACTATGAAATAAGAGTGTACTAAGCATCTCTCTTTAACGCACAAAAGGTTTATGTTACACTATAACATAAAAGTTCAAAAAGTGCTACTCGACAACATGAGAGATGTTACTCCATAACATCAATAATAAAAGGTGGCACTAATTAGCATAAAAATTGTTACTCTATGAAAAATTTTATAGCACTGCCTATCACTGACACGCCTGTCCGTGTCCTAAGTAGTCATTTTTGCACCGCGAGGTTAGTCTATGACTTAAGTCCATGTGATACCAAAAATCCACCTAATTTCATTATTCAATAAAATAACATTCAAACGTTTTTTTGGAAAAATAATTCTGTAAGGACTTCTGTATATTTAAATACTATACTTAAAAAAATTTTTATGAGATTTTATCAACATTTCCATGAGATACACCCATTCTACAGCTAGATCAAAATTGGAAAATACAGATTCCTAGTTACCAACATTCTGGGTTTTATTTAATTACATAAGTTCTTAATAGACTTATGAAAAAATGGATCTGTCAGACGCTTCGTACAGGTAAATGGCACTTTAGAAGAAGTGAAGTTGTCACCCTTTGAAAAAGGTGTACTTCTATAACATAGTAGTTCGAAAGGTCTTCAACATAAATATGTTATTCTGAAACATAAAAAGTGTTACACTACGACATATAAGTGTAAAAGGCTTCACTCTATAAAAGATGTATCTCTTTTACATAAAAGCGTTATTCTATAATATAAAAGTGAAAAATGGGTCACTCTATGACATAAAAGATCAAAAGATGTCACTCTTTACCACGGAAAAGGTGATACCTTATGACATAAAAGATCAAAAGTTATCATCCTCTAACATAAAAGATGTTACATAGAAAATGTGTTGCTTAATGATATAAAAGTATAAAAAGATTATTGATTGGACATTTATTCAGTCGATGCTATACCATTAAAGCATAAATATTCCAAAAGTACAGGATATTATTAGTAATACTCAGAATGTCGCAGTATCGAAATCTCATTCCGGTCAACAAAAAGTGCTGAATTTTTCGAGACATCTAATGATATGGAAACTTCTGATATTGAGTTATCTAATTGACCCCTATTTAACGGAAATTCTAAGGGATAATAGTTATAACGTTTATAAACAAAGAAAGGCTATAGCGGAATGAGAGGGTCAAAATGGCACTCAACTTCATTTTTATTTGGGATTGACCATTCAGAAGTATATTATGAAAAACCTCTCTAGCCAAATTTTCTGCTCCCTAGGTGATAATTTGAGTCTCCTAAACTAAAAAACGTGTTTCGAAAAAAAAATTTCCGCTCGACCCTTTCTTTAAAAAAATTGAGCTCATGAAAAAATTTTTAATGTTTCAATGATTTTTAGGTTATATACGCAATTTTTGGCTAACTTGCAAATAATGATTTTTTGTGTATTTTTTCCCGTTCTGTCAAATGGCGGTGTCCCAATTTGCGTTTTCGAGACGAAACATACTCACAATTCGAAACAACTGATTTTTTTTAGCATTGTTCCCGTGTTTAATGTGTGAATAATTTCGTGTGTTTCGTCGCGTGAATAATTTCGTTACATTATAAACATTTTTTTTTTCAATTTCTTTTCGTATCTTTAAATTTCCTTGTCAGAACTACCATTTTTGCATCAGGTAATGCTCTGAAATTAAATTATAAACATTTTTTTTGTATTCTTACAATGTTTTTGGAACATAACCTCAAAGAAGATTGTTCAATACGTGTTAGGACACACAAAAATAGTCTAAAAATTTTTTTTCATTATAAAAAATTTGGAATATTGAGTATTACTTCTCTGGTATCTACAACGATGCTACGAGTATAAATAAATCCATGCTAATCATCTCAATTCTCTATTGCCAAATAAGAATTTTTTTTTCCATCTGAATAATTATTCAGTTAAATTTGTCATAAAAAAATGATATGGAAACAACCATTATAAATTCTGTATGATTTATTTTTTTATATTAATTGTAATAGTTTATTTTTTAATAAATAATTAAGTTTTCGTATATTTATTGTAATAGTTTTGTTAATAAACTTTACTAAGTTTATTTTCGTCATTTTTCTCACCCTTGCTACGCTCGGGTAAATCGACTTGCATCTCTTCTTACATTTACCTTTTTACGTTAGTTTGTATTATTTTAATAAATTTACAGTATTTTGCGCACTTCTGTCAAAAAATAGTAACGCAAAATATCGCTGAGCCTGCCCTCTCTCTCACTTTAGTGTGTGTGTCGCGAAACGAGCGCGACTATCTCTCAACACACTTGCCGTATGTCGTGTGTGTAATAATACGGCAAATGCGCATACCATGTCCGTACGACGTATATTACCTCACGTTGCCGGAGCAGCTAACATTACAGATGATGTATTGGCGCATCTCTAGTTAGAATTGACGAGTATTGTATTTTTATCTTTTTAACTTATTAAACCTAACCTAACTTATTTACATTTAATTTGTTGTCCAGGAAATATCCCCTTAAACGCGGACTTAACAAGAAATACATAGTATTTAACAATTTGATAGTGTAGTTTTGTAAGTGCAGATTACAAACATTTCAAAAAAGAAAAAAAACAAATAATAATAAAAAAGAGAAAAAGAAAAAAAAATATTTTCATTTAAACTAAAAATAGCACAAATAATATAAGAAATGATCTTATTATCATCAAGACAAGCGTTGTACGACCATGGTAGCTTGTCTCTGGAAATCTCGGCATTCGCCCTTTTGCGGTCTAAGGAAAAACCATGGGAAACACCTTAGACAAGATTTAATGCTCCTCCGTATATCCATGTCTCATCAATAGTCCTCAGAGACAAGTAGATGTTGGTAAACCATTCTCTTAAATGACCGAAGGTTAGGTGCCATTCTAATTGAACTGAGGAGTAGATTTGAACTCACAATAAACTGACTGGTAGGAAAAAAAATTTTTTTTTGACATTTTATAATTATTGTTGTTGTTCTGAACTTTAACATTGCCGAAAAACAAAGACCTGTCAGTAATTGGTGATAGAAAAGGGATCGAAGTACCAATTACTGGTAAAATTTTAAAAAGGATACCAGTCAGTGCGTTTTGAAATTAAGTAACTGATATAAACCTTATGCGAATCGCGGTGAGCTTCAGAGCGTGTAGGTAAGGTAAATAATATTATAAATTATATGTATATTTTATATAAATTATATGTATATTTTATATAAATTATATGTATATTTTATTTATTTATAAAAACAAAATGCGCCTTAGGAAACGATCCCATATTTTTAGAAACCGCAGACACAAACGCGCTCTGAAGTACCATTGCGTGTGTAACGAAAAAAAAGAAGTGAATGAAAAGACAATAATGGCATGGAACGGAGAAAAAGCCATTAGAGACAAGTGCCAATGTCTATAGAAAGAAGAAGTTGACGAGAAAATAGGCATTGGTTATGAAGAAATAAAATCAGCTCTCTTTCTAGGTGCCGCTGGAATGCAGGACTCAACCACATCCTAATACCCTCGGTAGAACCTGGGAGGGGGAGAGGGAAGTGAAAACCTTAGTGACTTGTGGCACCAGAAAAAGCAAGGAAATGCCGCAAGAATTGTTGGAAGTGATCGGGATAGAAGTATCAAATCAAAATGAAAGAAATAGCAACGATGATATCCGGAAGAGGATGAAGAAGACCGCCACATCAGAGATATAAAAACGACGTGAGCATCAATAACCGAATAACCCTAAGCAGTTGAAGTTAAAGCTCCAAGGACTTGTTGAGAGAATTGAGAATCAGCGAAGCGAAGAGAACCGCAGCCTGCCGTCACTACCGAATAGACAGCAAGATATACCGCTTGACCACAGAGCCTCACAGTAAATGACGAGCGAGACAGGGCAAGGATAAATTCTATAGTGCGGCAGGTAAAATACTTCGGTGCCGAAATCATCGTAATGCTGATGACGTTCGATGGATAGTGGAAAAGGACAGTGGATAAGCCACAAGGAAAATCCACTAAGCCGTTATTGCACTAATTGCGTAATATCCTATTGCCACCTCCACCAGGGCCATCTATAAAAAAAATTTATTTCTATTACCATTAACAGCATTTAGAATAGTGTTAAAAATGATACTTTGGGCATTTGTGAATGAGTTTATTCTATCAATTACATTCAGAGAAGCTTCATCACAATGATCTACAATGTTATCATTATAATTGTCAATAGTAATATCTAAAGAAGGCAAATCGAAATCACTTAAAGAATAACCGTTTACACTTAAAATATCATTAATGATTTTAAGTGTATACTGTTCACCTATGACTTTATTTACTTTAGACACGTAAAAATCCGTTTTATACTTATCAAATAATTCTCTAGCATTTACAGGATTATGAAAAACACATATATAAGCAAATAACTCGCACATAGCTTTCGGAAAATTGTATTGTGATGCTTCTTGTCGGCAACTGTTCCATTCTTCATCTGTTGCAATTAAATTTCTAGCTAGAGCAGTTTCAAGAAAAGTTGAGTAAGTTACATTTTCTACTGTTTTTACGTCTTCAAAAGAGGTCGCATCACTAACATGTAATAGTAATAATCTTAAATAAAAACGCTCTCGTTGTCGAGGACTTACTAAATACATTCTACTTAACACTTGTTTTTTAAATTTTTTTCTAACATTCCACATTTTGCATTTTTCATCAAAAACATAATAATTAGGAATATCACAATATAAATATTTATTTGTTGCAGCATTTTTTTTATTAAGTTTAAACCACGCCGTAAGAGTTGTGTCTACATTTTTAGTATTAATTTTTCAATATTCTCAGAACCTTCTCTGAAGAACAAGTTTTGTTCATTTTCATTATGAACAGCTAATCTATAAATTGAATGCGATAATTCACTCATTTTATATTCATACAAACGATGCATAGCTTCTGGAGGACATACATATCTAGTGTTAATATATTGTTTTATTTCATCATATTCAAGTTCTACATTATCTATTATATCATTAGTATCTACATTGTCACCCTCTGCAATTTTACTATAAGTTTTCATTTCAATCAAAGCACAATCATGACCTTTATAGCAATATTTAAATAAGTACTTGATGCTCAATATAGTTGAACAGACTTCAACATTAACATGACAATTAAACAATAGCAGCAAATAGGGGTTATAAGGAACTACAAATCTATTGTCTGCCCATTTGTTGCCAGGATAATGTACCAGGGATATTATGCATAGGGCATAGGATATTATGTTACCATCGTTTCTTCGTCAGTATAACGGATATCCTGTGGTATTGTAAATTGTAGTCATTAAACGGCTTTGGAAAATTTTTTGTACATTTTTCTTTTTATTCATCCATGCAAGGAGAATTGAGGTTTTGTTCACAACATCGAACATGTATTATAAATTTTTTTACAATTTCATATAAACGTGGGTTATTCATCTTATCTGGAATTTCTGAACATATATATTTATCTACTTCATCAGCGTTATGTAGTTTATTTTCTGCATCTAAAAAAATTAGCATGCGTATATGTGGTAAGCTTATACGTTTTCCAAAAATGCATTTATTTACGTCCACGTCGTAAGAGTATTTTAATATTTATTCGAGCATTTATTTTTTCTAGTATTTAATCATTCATTTAATTTTCGGTATTTATTGATTTATTTATTGTCGAGTACTGACTAACGCTGAAGGGCTATATAAAATAATAATTGTTCAAAAATATTCTGGAAATGGTCCGTATATTTTGTTCATTAATTTTCTAAATATTGTAAGTAAATGGCTTAAAAAATTTTCTAAAATTTTAAACAAATCGAGCGAACTTTAGCGAGTGAGGTATTTTCACTAGTATTAAAATAAAATAAAAAAATGTTACTTTTCTTCATTCTATTTAACTCAAATTGTCTATTTTAACTCATTTATTTTGTTAATTAGACATGAGAAACGACCGGGATGGTCTCTTTTCTAGTGAAACGACCAATTAAAAACGTACCCGTGTATGGGGCCTTAACTGCAGTCCGTCTGAACGAGTAGCATCAGCTCTGTAGCTTCACGGCCCGACAGTACTATACGCCCCCCCCCCCCCCGCTCACAACCGCTAGCTATTTCTGGGGGAACGTAACTTTGTCTCCAGTGCAATATTCTTATTGTCGACTGGGAAATCGCGCGATCACCCTTAGTGGGAAAACCCACTATAGGATAGTGCTTTCCTATGGGCGTATACCGCACAGACTTACACGCAGAGGATCCCGAGGGATCCTCTGCGTGTAAGATCTGCTGCTGATCCAAGATAATTGAGTGGAGGAAGAGAGAATTTTTGTGGACTTAAAAAGTCCAACGAAAACCGTCGGAGTATTCCCTCCTATCATGGATTTTTAAATTTGGTGCCAAGCGATGGCTTCGGGACTCGAACCCGATCCGTCCCGACGGGAGGCGAGCGCCTTAAGCACATCGCGATGCTATCTGACCCTTGACTAACGCCGCATCACGCCTTGTTATAACTCATAATAATTAATAAATAATGCATACATATGTTCATATGTTTCACGAATAATTCTGTAATATGCAGTTTCCCTGCGCTTGAAAATGGCTATATCAGGCCCTTTGTAGCTACCAGGGAAGTAATTTAAGTAGAGTATTTTTTTGAACGATCTTCTTTGAGGCTATGTTCCAAAAACATAGTAAAAACACGAAAAAAAAGTTTATAATTTAATTTTAGAGCATTACCTGATGCAAAAATGGTAGATCTGATAGGGGAATTTAAAGATATAGAAAGAAATTGAAAAAAAATGTTTATAATGTAACGAAATTATTCATGCGACGAATAATTTCGTTAATGGTATTTTTGCCGCATGAATTAGCGCGAGGAGCCGAGCGCGCGTAGTGTTTACGTCGAAACGTAAACACGCCGGGGACCTTTTCGGTAAAGCAAGTAGGCCAGTAAACGAAGGTCTTAAATCGTCTTTTTTTTAAAGCAGCTTGCCTTTTGATATTTTGTAAAACACACCCTCTAAAAACGATGGTGAAAATGGCAGGTCGCATAAAACCCGGCGACAGCCCTCAAATTTTGCAAGAAACCACTCCCGAAAACGGTTTTTTGCTTATAGCTCGCGAATGGTAAAAGATATCTGAAAAAGTCCCAAACAAAAGTTGTAGAGCGTGAAATTTTACATAAGAATCACGTATTACTTTAAAGGGAGCGCCGAGACGGTCGCCGTTGCCGAAAACCGGCAGTACCGCCTGTGCTCTGGCCGAGACACGTTATGTCTCGTGAGCAATGAGTGTTGAAGGAGTTTTGCCCGTACCCGTGGTGCGTGCGTACGTGTGTGAATGTGCGCGCGCGCGAAGTGTTCGATACAGAGCACCAGCTCACACCCAAGGACAGTCAGGAGAGACATGACGAGCGACAGAGAGAGGTCTTGAAGACTCATCCCCACGCCGGCAGCAAGAGAGTTATGCCCCGCGTGGAACGCGAGGGTAAGTCCTGCGCGCAGGCGGATTTAGACGAGTTAGACGACACGAGCGAGTGAGAGAGAGAGAGAGAGAGAGAGTACGCAAGCGGAAGGTGCTTGTTCGAAGCGAGGCTACAGGAGCCGCGCAGATAGACGTGTATGCGCGACACACGTCTTCTCCCGCCGAGCCTCATCCGATTCTGCTACTTCATCCGACGGCGTCATCCAGACCACGTGGTGCTCGCGCCGTCGTGGATTGCGAGTGTGGGTGCATCGACTCTCGCTGCACAGAAGTGTCTTTCTGTACATGAGAGCGCTCCTTTTTCTTCCCCATTTATCGTTAGCAGTATAGCCGACGGAGCGTATACCGCCGGCTCTGCTGGCACGTAACGCAAGTGAATGTGCATGCATACGAACGGCCGGGAAGACGCGCTCGCCTACCAGAAACACAACCCTTAGGTTGCGCATTCCAGCGGCTTTCGACCAGCAGAGAAAACGAGAGAAAGAAAGCGCCATGCATGGGTATTGCGCGGGGCCGCAATCCTCCCCCCTTTTGCCCAGTGTTCATATTATATCTTTTGCTACTTTTTCCACCTCGATTTAAGTCCGTTACAATAAACATGGGAAAAATGATAAAAGAAATCGGTTTTTTCCGGTATGTTCCGACTCGAAAACACAAATGCAGACACCGCCATGTGAAAGAACGGGAAAAAGTACACAAAAAATCATTATTTAAAAGTTAGCTAGAAATTACGTACATAACATAAAAATCATTAAAAAATTAAAAAATTTTTCCTGGGCTCAATTTTTATTTAAAAAATCTGAAAAAATCAGGCTGTTTTCTTACTATCTTCAAAAACACACCCGAGAATTTTTCAGATTTTTTGAAAGAGAGGGTCCAGTAGAAATTTTTTTTTTCGAAAAACAAGCACGTTTTTTAGGTTAGGAGACTAGAATCCAGACCTTGAAAGTTGAAAATTTGGCTAAAGCGGTTTTTAATAATGTACTTTCGAATGGTGAGTGCTATTTTGACCCTCTTATCCCGCTATAGCCTTTACTTATGATTAGAAATTCTCGAATAAAGTTCGAAGGTAACTTTGTTCAGGTAAATGAGAGGAACGAGCGTCTGTAGGTCTGCTATAATTACTATTCAAAACACTTTCGATTGAAAGGTTTATCAATTCGGATGATATTGATAATTATCGTACAATTATTGCTGTTTCGAGCGTTCACAAAAAGCACTACTGTGTGAATGAGTCGATTCGAAAACTAAAGATTAGAAAATTTTATAATTTTATTGCTCCGATGTTTGAAGAGTCATCTATGATTATTGACTTGTCTTCATCTCCAGAGAAAACAGATAACGTAAACGAAATTGAAAATACTGATGCTGTACACTGTTAGAAAACTTCCATGTACATAGATATACATTCTGTATATTTTGAAACGCAGAATGTAAACATAGTATATCTATATATATGGAAGTTTTCTTACAGTGTAGTAAAAGAGAACCGCAAAATTCTTGAGCAAATACAAAGTAATGTAGTGTTATCGGAAATGATATTTGAACCAATATACAATCTTTTAAATAACCTCATTGGTTCAAGTTTTCGAATTAATTCCCATCTTCTAACTACTACTGACGAAACCGACAATTATTACGAAGCTGATCATTTTAGTAAAGATGTATCAGATATTTCAACCAATAAATACCGTGCATAATGTAATGCTCATGAAAGTTTTGCCGCAGCAACTCCAGTATGGAGTGAGAAGACGTATGGATTGAAAAGGCATTTCTTGTGACGAAGATGGATAGCAAGGCGAAACAGGAATGCAAGCCTGATCGTAAAGAAGTTTAATTGAAAAAATTTTAAAGAGTAAACAGAGGTCAAACCTTACGATCAAACAATCTCGTAAGGTTTGACCTCTACTTACTCTTTAAAAATTTTAAATTAAGATTGTTTTATAGATCACCATTCGGTGACTACGTTTAATCTCGAAAGTAGTTCGTTGAGACTTCATCTCTACAAAACCAAAAAATATACAGCTTCCTTCATCAAAATGGACCAATTAGCAGCTCACGCGTTGCTCCTGAGCAACAAAAACAACAAAATAACGACAAGAAAAAGACATTATGAAAAACGTGTAGTGAAAAATTTTTCACAAATACCTGCTCTTTTCCTGAGCAACAGGGTTATAAAAAGTTTTAAATGTTGACCAGTAGATAAGCTACAAGCAGCCGGCGCGCCGACTGCTGGCCATCGCGGCTGCCCCACAGCAGTTCTAAAGACACCGATTCCAGAACCACCATGATTTCAGAAAAGATACGATTCCAGAACCGCCGCAGCTTTACTACTACTTCAAGGATACTAAAACAATTTACGTCAATTGGTGTAATGAAGAAGTTGTTGTTAGTACGTTTCAACTGTAATGTCATCAATATTACTGAAATGGACTTCGAATAATACATGCCTTTAAGGGCCAAAAGACCGTAAAACTGGCCAGAGATGCCATCAAGATTACCTATCTAAACGTAAAATTTGCCACTATAAACGAATTATGAGTAAAAAAATAGGGGTTTCCATGTATAAAACTGATCTTGGAACTCGCAAGACCCAAAATTGTAGAAGGTCCTACAGACGGCAATTCAATTTTCAGCAAAAATGCTTGCCCGACGAGTCATTTAACCGTTCGAAACTTTTTGGTCACCCTGTATATAATTTAATTACTAGCTACATTAGAACGCGCTTCAGTAGTACAATTGATTTATTTATTTTTTTACGTTATGATTGTGATATTAGTTTTAATTAAAAAATTTGTTTCAATGAGCTGAAATTATACCATAATAACGTAATATTGATGAATAAAATAATAAAGTTATTCATATACAATTTTAATTACTCAGTTTTAAATACTCGACTCAAGAATTAAATCTTGAAAATTCAAATACTTTCGAATTTGGCGCCTATTCTACTTGTATAGACCTATCAAACGAGTTAACGACATCCAATCAAAACAGTCTTATTGTGATGGAGCGACGCGCTTTGTAGACCTCAATAATGACAAATATAACTACATGGACATATTTTTATACGATTTGACATTATCTGCAGCCCAGCGATGCCAAAAGGTGGAGAATTCTCCATGGTCTTTCGCAGCATACGTTGGCACCAGCGCCTATATAAGCAACTTCACGACAGTCCAGAATATGGTTTTACCAATGACGAGAAATTGCTTTTGAGTGCTACTGCCAACCTAAAGCTGCGAAAGGCCATGGAGAATTCTTTTGGCATCGCTGCTGCAATCAGAAAAATTTCCCCCGAGGCTGCGAAAAATTTTCACTAAAAATTGAAGAAAAAAATTATTTTAGTTTCGCGAGGACAAAAAACTTTATAGCTTAATACGAAAGTATCTTTTTCCATAAAACTTTACAGATAGAATGTCAATAAAAAATGCTGCTGTCAAGTCAGACTGTCAAAAACCGTAATATTTCCAGATTTCTAATACAATTTATAAGTTCCTCAGGAAAAACTACCATAACCACTTTTAAAAAATACCAAATTATCTAAGTAAAAATTACCAGGTACACTGGTAAAAATGACTAAATCTAAATTTTTACCAATGTACCTAGTAATTTTTACTAAGAAAAATGTTAAATTTTACTAGGTAACCGATAAATTTTATTAACTAACTTGGTATTTGTGTAGTCGCGCATGCGCATTATTGTGTTTTAGAAGATTGATACTAGAGCCGTGCGCGACGTTAAAATGAAAAAAAAACAAAACAAAACACATATTTTCAGTAACTTTTAACGGCGATTCAAATGACTGTTGTCAAGTTCTCCCGTGGCACAGTCGGTAGGACGTCGGACTCTCAACGCAAAGATCGTCAGATCGAATCCCGCTTACACAATAAAATTTTTTTTTCAGTTTAATGTTTTTTCATCCTTGATTCTGTTTCTATTTCTATATTAAAAATAATATATCCATTAATAATAAACAAAACAATAAAAAAAAAAGAAAAAAATAAATTTTTTAAATTAAAATTAGCGAAAAAATAAATTTACAAGGCACTAAGGTAAAAAGTTTAAAGTTGGCAGTCTGTCGGTCCATTACAATTGAAACTGGTAATTTTGTCTCGAATATTTGTAATTTTCACTACAAAATTTCTCTCCGTGTAAATAAAAAATGATAAGCAATGATGAAAACAAAGTAAGGTTAATTAGACACCCAATTCAAAGAATAAAGAGTACGTCAACGTTCCGCTTACTCGTTCGTAACTTCGTTCGTTATTCTCTCCAAGCCGGGCGCTGCTGCGCTCTTTGATTCAATAACATAAGAAACAAATATTTATAACGAATATACGATATATAATATTTTTTCTATAACATTAGTTTATTATCACACAGTTAACACATGGATATTTTTAACAGACGAATATCTAGACAGATATCCAGTTAAATGAATTTCGTCTAACGACAAGCACTTCTGTATGTAGCCAGATTAATATACAAATTGTTCCGAAAATGTATGTTTTACTACATATATTTGGATAGAGAGGAAAATTCCAAACCGAATGTTCCTTTACCATTTTTTGATATAATAAGTAGTTTTTTAATCCCTAATGTATTAAAATCGTTAATTTCTAATAGAAAATGTATATCTATATTTATAAGGCAATATTTACAATTAGATGGCACTTTGCGGATTTTTTGGCATTTTGAGGAGAATCCTCAAACTGATTAGGTATTCGAGTAGCACTTTGAGGATTTTTCAGCCTCGTCCACACACGAGAGATATTATTTCTTTAGTCACGCATACAGACTTTTGAGGATTATATATTGATATATATTAAACGATTGTAGAAAACCTTCGGAAAATCCTTAAAGGGTCTACAAAATAAAAAGTATATATCTATAGTTATATATTTTCTATTAGAAATTCACGATTTTAATACATTAGGGATTAAAAAACTACTTATTATATCAAAAAATGGTGAAGGAACATTCGGTTTGGAATTTTCTCCTCTATCCAAATATATGTATGGGCAGTTCTCAGATGAAACTCAATCAGATACCCAGATAGTGATATGTTATGATTTTAATCCAGACATGTAGGTAACAAGCTACACAAATTGTTCCAAAAATGTATGTTTTACATACGGGCAGTTCTCAGGTGAATCGAGAGGTCAAAAGTTTTTTTCTTTTAAAATCACCTAAATCGCTTCGCAACCATCCCATATGTTATCCTGAATTTTTTCAGCTTTTTTCACTTCTAATTTTTTGGTGTCAGGGGGTCAAAGTTGGTGATTTTAGCATTTTCTGCATTTTTGACCGATTTTGATTAATTTATAACTCCTCAGGGAA
>JAWWEQ010049112.1:0-14214 GCA_035583055.1 Torymus tubicola
ATTTTTATGTAAATTTAATTTTGTTTTTTGTTTACTCGAAGATTTATAAAAAAAATTCAATTCATCGAGTGAAAAATAAACTAAGTAAATATTTAATTATGTGATACTAGCTGTATACCTCGCTCCTAACCCCATTCGGCAATACAAAAACCTTTTTAACCCTTTTTCAACATTTTATATCAATTATTATTTCTTACACAAACCTTTATACACATGAACTATTGGGCAGAAGACGGACTGACGGATGGACGAAAGAAAACCCGGATGGACGGAAGAAAAGGGTTTTTCTAAAACCCTTTACTTAACCTTTTACTTCAATCTTTACTTAATTCTTAACTTAACCCTTTACTTACCCTACTGCGTAAAAGATATGAAGGCTGGCCGGATGGACATTTTGGCTTTTTAATATTATAATAGAAATAGATGTGATAAATTAGATGAATAAAATCACTTGTTAAATTATTCCATTAATCACTTGATAAATCACCTGATGCCTTTAGATGGAAAAATAACAGCAGAAAAATGTCGAAATTGAGACGAAGGCAACAGTCATTTACAGTTTTCTTCAGTTATTAACAGTTATTAACTGTTATATACAATTTTGAAATTATGAAAAAAAAATATTAGTATAAAAATTTTTCTACTTTTCTTCACTTTTAAACAGTTTTAAACGATTTAATTCAGTTATTAACAGTTATTATCAGTACTCTTCAGTTATTAACTGTTCTGTTCAATTTCCGAAATTTTTCGTATATATTAAAACTTCTCAAATTCTTTTAAAATTTATAAGCAGTTTTCTTCAGTTCAATTGTCTCTAATTATCACTAGTTTTCTTCTAAATAAAACTGTTACAGTTTTCTTCTGATTTCTTCACTTTTTTAAAGCTATTTACGTTTTCAAAAATATGTTAAATGAACATAACTGTTGATAACTGAAGAAAACTGTTTATTATAGTTGTTAACTGTTGATAACAAAAGAAAACTGCAAATTTAGGAATAATTTTTTCAATAAGCTGTTAAAATTTCATAACATTATTTTAGGATACATTACCTTTATTTATTTTTGGAAAACAATGAAAATTTTCACAAAATTGTTTCTGAAAGCATGGACTTTACTACTGCGATTAATATACACATAAAGATAATGCTATCGCAGCCGTTGCAGAAAGTATAAAAGGCAATTCTTTGCAAGGCACAAAATTATCTTACTACTAAAGTATGCAATAAATTTTTTTTCATGTTATGCTCAAATTTGAAACCATGGGAATGATACATTTAAGGTGGCTCATGCGCGTGGTGCCGTATCAAGGGGAGGCCCCGTGGGTTCCTTGATTATATTTGTAATTTTAGCAACTCAATTTGCATAAAAAAACATTGAGAATGACTTATAAACGTCGAAGTAATAAAAACAGTTATAATTTGACTTTAATTAAAAAATTTAATATTTTATGCGTCACCCCGCAAACCCCACTTTCTTATTCTGCTATCAAAGAACTAAATTTGGCAACACCGCAAACAACTATTTGACCGACGAGTTACGGCTTGTTTTGAGTTACATTAGTCACATGACCTCTATCACGCATGCGCAGAAGGTATTACTAAAATCGTCTGACTGCAATTTGCATACTTTAGTATTAAATTTCTTCTTATTTTAATCACTTACCTAACATTATTTCAGCACTATCGCAATCCCTGTGAAGAAATCTATAATTACCTATTTTTTTCAGAGATCAATACTTTTATATAGATATGACAAGTGTTTTTATGGTTGATTCCGTAAGACTGTGTACAAAAACATATCTTTTTCAAACATTTATTTCTTGAAATTTTGGTCGCTTACCCCATATTTTCTTTGCGAAAATGAAAAGAGCAGGACTTGAAATACATTGTTTATTTTCATTACTTTCCATGATAGTTCTAGCGGAATTCAACCACCAAGTTATATTGGCGAAGTATACCTTATTAATTCGTGTTGTGATCAAAATGCGGATACAGTGATAGAAGCACCACCTGGGTATATCTATACTCCAAATGTAGGCCTACATAAACTTCATACTAAAAAGAGAAAATGGAACGATGCTAGAAATAAATGCATCTCTGAAGGCGGTAAGAAATCGTAAAAATTTTAAAAAGTAAATTTCCCAGTTAGAAATTTAAAACGATAACTCAACTTTTCTTTATATTATGAGAACAATAGATAGACCATTATAAATAACATTTTATAGGACACGTATGCGTCATCGATACCGCTGAAGAAGATACGCAAGTGCGAGAAATGGGACGTCAAGTAGGAGCCAAACTACTTTATCTAGCTGGCCGTACAGTTATCTGGTGCCAACTCACTAAAAACTAAACTACTGTATCTAGGAATGCATGATATATTCAAAACAAATGATCGGGTCACAATTTTTAATTGGCCGCTTGCACTTGTTTATACAAACTGGATTGCGAGACCCAAATGGTACAATGAAAGTTACGCTGCCTACCATGTACCACTGAAAGGATGGGACACAGTTCATTGTAAAGCAAGGCACGAGTTTCTATGCGAAATCCCTCTATAAAAAATGCATCCTCAAGACGGTCAGCGCCATGTTGGACGCCATGTCGATTTTCTCGACAATTTCGAAATCTCGAATTTTTAGTGTCTGTGCGACATGGCGCATTAGTATTGAATTTTTTGTATTTGTTGATTTGTTGATGATGAATCTACGGAAGATGGCGCATCAGTATTTTGATTCTTTTAATTTGTTGATGATGAATTTACGCGAATCATCCTGACATGTAATGGCATCTATTACTTCATTAATTGATGTCATTAACATATTTGCATCTTTTATGCAATTAAAAATACTAAAAGGGCTATGATCCGCTATAAGGATGGATCATTATTTTCTACATTTACATCAAAACTATCTGCCATCATGTTCTGCCTGACTATTCACTTTTTGGTTATCAGCCAAGATAATAATTTTCAAAGTATTTTTGAAAATCTAATAAAATATCTATTACCTCTTAGAAAGAAAGTCTTGACTTTTACGTTTTGCAATGAATTTTTAATTTTTATGAAAAAACAAAAGACTGCAGCGTGTGATCACTAACTTACTAAGAGTCGTTCTAAGACAGCAATCAGTATGCCTGATACCGATACGGCGCGTGAAATACTAGAGATGTATACCTATAAATATGTACATATATAGATATGCATATCTCTATAGCATTTCTGGTGTAGTGTCGCTGTCAGGTATACCGTGTAGAACGACTCTAATGTGCATCACGAATCTAATGTGCATATTCTCGATTTCTTTTGAGGTTTCGACTTCTTTAATTTTTAGCTATACCAATATACGCAAAATTACGTTTTATTTTTATGAGAAAATTGCGTGTTTGTGTGTATATAACTAAAAATCATTTAAAAACTTTTATTAAAAATAATATAAAAATTCTTAATATCAGCGCGCGCAGCGCGCGTGTCGAATTCTACTTATTATAAAACATAACAAATGATTTGAAATCAATTCAAATAACCTTTTCAATTTTGTTAGATAAGTTTTCTTATGTACGAATAATAAACTGCCACTAACTTCTTAAGCAGATTTGCTAAAAAAAAAAAAAATTAAATTACATTAAATACATTTATTTTAATGGATTGATAATTGTATTATTTTTCTTTTTTGCAAAATTGTTTTTGTGTAATTAAAAGAACTATTATTGGATTTATATCGTTAAAAAGAGGAACGCAATAGACTAGTTATTAAATAATATTTGTGTATGGGAGGTTGTATGTGTGTTATGCAATATATGATTTGTTAAGATTTTTATAATAAGCCTTATTCTTTAACGTTATATAAAATGTTACTAACTTTTTTCACAAAAATTGTATTTTATGTAATTCCTAAATTACATATTTTGTTTTTATAGTTTATTCGTATTTTATAAATATTTAATATTAATTTTATAAAATGTCAATTGAAAATTCGACGTCAGAGTTTACTAAAGCTGTATTATTTTATTTGAAAATAGTGCGATAATAACCTACATCTAACAGATTACTTAAACTCTACGATAAAAAAAAATGATTAAGTATCTATTTTTCTTCATTTATGAAATCAACCGAATATTATGTCAGAATGAATTTTATACACTTTCAAAAATTTAGCTTAATATGTCATACAGGATATACGTACATTATATACGTGCAGACATTTACTTTTAAAAAACGATGAGCACCCATTTTGAACCATTGAATAATACTTGGTCCGTAAGAATGTAACAGGCACTAGAATTAAAGTTTCGAACTATAGCATTTGAAAATAATAAATGATTGAAATTAAAATTGTATGAGAAGATTCACTGTACTTTTGGTCATAAAAAATATCAAATAATCCGGTAAGTTACAAATTAATTAAAAACTGATTATATAGAACATTTTCATCATAACTTGAAACATAAAATATATTATTTTTGTATTTAAAAACATTTTATCGACTATGAATAATTACTTAGCTACACTCTATAATTTTCAAGTTACAAATAATCAAAGATTTTCGTCAAACCTAGGTATATGTAAAGTACCATAATTAATTTAAATAACATGTTTGGACTTAATTATTTGAGATAACATGTACGCTTAGAATGTGGTATATAAATTTAAAGCAGTAAACTTGTAAACAGCGATGAATACGGCATAGACCCGAAAGTACCCGTCAATATCTGAGATGCACCTCTTTACGTGCCTTATTGGAATCTGCGTGACAATATTTCTTAAAATATAGTAAAGTTTTTTTGAAAGATCAATAAATAATCTTCATTATTATTTTTTTATTTTTAGATTGTCTTGATCCCGTGGTACATAACGCCGACCAAGTGTTTTTTTACTATGAGTATCTGTAATCGACATAATATATATTTATTTTTACAGATAAAAAAATATCGAACTAAAAAAATAAACTTACATCATTATTATAACAAACATTTGGAAATTACTTTTTAGAATATTTTGACTGCTACAGAGAAGTATTATCAGTGTTTTTAATATTCTTTTCTGGATTTTCTTGATTTGTTTTGTATTTGTAAAATGTCGATAGTATTGAGAAAATCACGGTGCTGATAGTCATCAAAAAAGCGAAGAAAAATAATTTATACGTCTAAAAAATAATTGCTTGTTGTAATAAAAGTTAAATTTTTGGCACTATCAAAATTTCACATACCTTTCTTTCGAATATATTGATTTCCGCAACGGTAATGATTATAATATTACTAAAGACAGCATTAAATAAAAAACAAGCTTGTATTAATGCTTTCATACTAGTTGGAGCTTGGGAAAAGACAAATTCGGTCATTACTATGTCGACCATAATTTCACTAAACGCAAGGATAATTTCCTGAGGTAATATCCAGAGAATATGCAACGAGTTTGGTTGCGTTACAGTTACAGTACGTGTAGTAGCAGTTGTATTAGAATTCACATAGCCTACAACTGTATAAACTCCACCGAGTCTTAAGGATACATTTGATTCAATCAGTTGATCATTTAAGTACAGATCGTACGTTTTATGTGCAACTTCTTTATACTCTGATTCTTTAAAATTTGTAGGTATGACAATTTGTTCTAATTCTTCATTGTTGTTTTTGAATTTAAGGACTAGTCGTATTGTAGAGATGTTTTTGTCTACGTAGATAAGCGAACGCACCAAAGGATTACCAGACATTGATTTATCAATATTGTCGATAAATTTGTATTTTAAACCTGCTGCAGTAATACCAACTGATATAGCTTTCTTCTCCATAACTTCAATATTTCCTGTTCAAATAATTTTGTGAAGATTAAAATAGCAATAAACGTCAAATGTATTTACACATATACTATGTATTAGTGTTTGCGTTACCTAAAATTGGGTTTGGTGAGAAGTCAAACTTATCACAATAGCGAAAATCCGCTTCATATTTCACACTTTTTGTATCTTTTACTGGGATGTTAATATTTGACCACATATCCAAATCTTTTAATATGAAACTTTTTCCATTAACCTTCATTAATACATTACAATTTAGTGTGTTATAAATTCGCAACTGTCCAAATTCTGATATTGGAGTCACTGCATAGGTAGACTTGGTATAAATAAAAAAGAATTATTTAGGATATTTTAATATTCGAATGGACTTACAAAAATAAATTTACCTCTAGTTTGTACTCGACTATACCACTAACGAAATAGGCAACCGCGGCAAACAA
This sequence comes from Torymus tubicola, assembly GCA_035583055.1. Lineage (NCBI taxonomy): Eukaryota > Metazoa > Arthropoda > Insecta > Hymenoptera > Torymidae > Torymus > Torymus tubicola. The sequence goes on from JAWWEQ010049112.1 coordinate 6,232, forward strand.
ACAACCAACAGTTGCTTTTCTCAGAGGTGTATTCAAAAAGCAATACTTTCCAATGACTGGATAAACATAAGAGTGAAAGATCGGTGCGAATACAATCACACATAACGGATTAAATGCGTGAATCTGATCCGGTTTTATTACATAGCCCCCAACGTCACCATTCATTCGTGATGCCTGAAAAGTCCAAGTTGATGTTTGCATTCCTAGAAGTGCCCAGAATACCGTCAACGGTAGGAACAAAGTTAATACATTTGACACTGACTTAATATCTTCAATCAATTCTCGTTTGTATTTGTCACTTGCATAATCTAACCAGTGACAACATTCATCCTTGGATTTCAATTTTCTATACAACGCATACTAATAAAATTAAATAGTATGAATTTTATGCTATTATCTATTTTGAAAAAAGAATGCTATCATTTTAAGATAAACTTACAGAAATACAATTTGTACAATCGACAAGTACATTATTTGTTGGTTTACTTATTTGGTAAAGACGTTTAGTTAACGCGAAGACCACTAAAAATGAGAGAAAATGCAACGTAACAATTTTTTTCAAGTAAATAGTTTATTTATAGAAATAATTTACCAGTCGTTGCTGCAATCAAAATGGCAGGAAACATAAATGCTAAAGAATAACAAGTAAGTTCACCGAAACATGTAATGTCTTTTCTAAGAACAGGGATAATAAAAGATGAGCTTAGAGATCCTACATTATGAGCGACACATAAACCAACAAACATCATAGACAGATATTTAGTTTGGTCTGGAAGAACAAACTGATCCCCACCAAAAGTTGAAATACAAGGTCTCATCATACCAAATGCGATAGCACAAATAATTAAACCCAAAATTGTGAGTTCACTAAAATGAAGAATTATCGAAATGATGAATGTAATAGATATTAATATGTGAATTATACAAGATTAGTTAAGCTTACCTCATTGGTAAATTTAAGGGTCTTACAGAACTAAAAATAAGTAATAAAAGTCCTAATATTAAAGCAACACTTGCATAAAGAATACTTCTGAACTTTCCCATCCATGAATCGGATACAATTCCACCTAGGAGTGTAAAAAAATAAATGGATGACGTCCATGAGTGATACAAAACAGTTGCTTCAGTTTCTTTGTATCTTAGGGTATCTACTATATAAAGGGGCAAAGTACCTAAAACCAATTGATAAAATGTAAATTTTTCTATCATCATATATTAAATTTTTGAATAACCACAAACCTCGTATACCAGTGTATGTGAATTTGACAACGAATTCAAGTATTATGATTATCAGTACTGATTTTGGAAAAGTTAAAATCTATAAAAATAAATTAAATGATATTTTAATAAGATGTAGAATTATCACGAAAAGGTTATAACTCACCTCTTTATTCCTCGTCTCCATTTTAATTGTTTAACAATATTTATTTATACAAAATATCATTTTGGTATTTTTAAAAATCAAATGCTGCATCCCTGTTAATGTGCTTCGTCCGAGAGCTAGTATGTAACTGCAGGAAATTGTTTAGTTATAAGCTTTTCTCTGATATTAAAAAACAGTAAACATCAGTAACAATCATAATGAATCATATAAATAAATGTATACACTTTAATGAGAATGTTATGCATTGCGACGTATTGTTACGTGTGATAGGATTACAGACATAGTTGAAGCACGAAAACGAAGCGGCGCGTCGCGGGGCTAGCCGCGATTCAGCAATAATTACGAGACGCGGAAAACCGCGGCGACTCGTTCGAACACGAAAAAGCTGACGCAGGGATTTGGTAGCTAAGCGAAGTTTGAAGACGTTGCAATAGTAGCCTCACCGGTAGGTGAGAGAAAGTAGAGGGGACAGAGGTGATTGTCCCTTCTTAAAAAAGAGATACGAGAAAAGTGAAGCCGACTAAAACGTGTTCTGATTAGTTGATCTTTAAAAAGGCGCGATATTTTGAATTAAATCTTAAATTTTGAAGTTCTAAACGATAATAACTATTTATAAATTAAAATAATATTGTTATTAAGTTTTGTTGTATTCATTATGAATATTTTACTATAACCTGATTATATGTATAAAGAACTAATGTGTATTCACTCAATGTTTTAAGTGTAAAATAACAGAAGAAAAAGGAATGACTAACGTTCTTATATTACATATATAAGTATATGTATTTATAAAAACATTTTATTTTATTTCACTATAACCTATGATGTTTGTACAGAAGACTTTATTTTAGTTATTATTTATCCATAAAATATCTATTTATAATATTTTTATTGTCGATATTGATATTGCCCCCGCGTAGCCTGCTTAAGTAAATCTAGTTACTATAAAAGCCGAAGCACACCACGAAACTACAACTAGCTAAAGAGAGACAACAAGGCCAGGACACTGCCCGTCAGACGAGAGGAAGCAACAACGATCGACCTTGTCGCCAAGAGGACCAGCCAAGCCACCAAGTCCGCTGTCTCTAGGAAACTATCAAACCGCGTTTCGAAGCGTCTCTCACTCTCTCACTCGCTTATATACATTTACATCATAATAAAATGCGTACTTCCAAATAAATCTCGAATACTTCATTGTGCACCTTTCTGGGCTCATCACCCAGACTGGCCATGAGGAACAAAACCCCTTTACACACAACAGTATTTATTTTTCTTCAATTAATGAATTATTATTCTGCTTACTTTTGTATTATCTTTTGTAAATTTTGGTATCATTGCACACATCATGAATCGCTGGTATACCACTATGTCAATATACGAAATAGTATCGCTCTTCATCCACTACGCTCAACAAACCAAGATCTACGAATAAAAGAATAAACAGTAATATACTAGATAACTATATAATAAAAAGAAATTTGTACTGCCGCCATCACCACCAAGATAATAACATTTACATAACAGACACTTATTTGATTTCAGTTTAAGTATATACTAATTTTAAATAAGTCGCGATAGCTTGATGTTCAAAATGTATCTGTAGGTATAAAATTAGAACGATTTTTTATTAATTGAATTACACTTCTTCCCGTAGAATTTCAGTAATCAGGCAAAGGGATAAATATCGCCTTCCATTATAAGTATTTAAAAGGATCGGTTGCGTAATTGATCATTGCTCGACGAAGGTCAGAAAAAAATCCAGCACAATAGGACAATATTTTTATTCTGAACCATATCGTGCAGAGGGTAAAAAGAAAAAAGATCATGTAGAGAATTTACATTTATTTCTATAGAGCGCTTATGGAGAATCTAGCTTTCAATAAATGTATGTGATTGCAAAATTATTTACTGTTCGTAGTATTAATTGCAAACATATCTTGCCATTCCGTATACTTTTCGGAAAAAGTTTTTATTTGACTACTTTCTCGTATTTAAATTGCAATTATAATACGCGATTTTTTTCCTAAGAGAGATAGATAGATAAATAGATAAAATTTTATTTTTCCATCACGGGAAAAATTTAAATATATATAAAATGTAACACTAATATACAAAATAAAATGGAGTAAAATAAAATAAAATAGAATACAAACAGTAATATATAAAAAAAAATAAAAAAATAAAAAATAGTATGAAAAAAGAATGCTCAATATGTCGTGGAAATATAACTATTTGTTGTAAAATACAAATCATTTTGTCAATACTAATATAATGTCGCAGATCATTTCGTCATAGAAAACATTAAAAAAAATATAAAATTTACTTTAGATCTCAGAATCTAGAATATAACAAGGGAGAAACAGAGAGAATCTTTTGCAATTACTATCTGCGATTTTTTTCTTCTGAGAAAGAGAGGGAGAGAGAGGAGAGATTGTCATGTTTCTTACTTTAAATTTTTGGTTAAAGTTCTTCATACAGTCTTCAATTTTATTTACGACAATGTCTTTTATTCATAAAAAAAATATTAATAATGATCATGAGTGCATCCTTCTTTTTAATTTATATTATTATTTTTATACCTATATTCCAGTAATATTATCATTTTATAAATTACATTCCAATATTTCTGAAATATTCTACGAAAGCAATATATAATCGATTAATATTATAATAAATGGCTTTCAATTGAATGAAACTGAAAAAAAAAACAATTATTTTCTGCAGATTACTGTAGAAATAGGTTGGAATTGAGACAAAAACCACAGTTAAGCTGATATTTCAGTTTTTAACTGTTATATTCAAATTTAAATCGCAAAGAAATTAAAAAAATTTTTCACTTTTAAATAGTTTCAAATTGTTTTGTTCGTTTTTTGGTAATCACTCGTCTTCAATTATTGACTATGTTCAATTGTCGAATTAAATTGTATGTAGAAAAATTGTCTAATGTTTGTGATCGTTTATAAACAGTTTTCTTCGATACATAAGTATTGTCTTCAGTTTTATTCAAAATAAAACTGTTATTTTTAGTTTTTGACTGATTTCTTCAGTTCTTAAAGTCGCTTGCTTTTCATAAAACAGAATATGACTGTGGATAACTTTAAAAAACTGTTTATAATTGCATATAATTGTAGATAACTTTCGAAAACTGACATAGGCTAAAGAAAACTAATAAAAAATGAAGATTACTTATTAGTACAAAACGATTTTAAAATGTTTAAAAAACTCATTCAACCAAACATTTTTCAGAAGAGTTAAAAACATTTAGAAAACGTTTTGGAAACTTTTGAAATGTCCGTTTATATGGTTGAAAATAGGTTTTAATAAACGTTTTATATAATACGTTTTCTGTACATTTTTTAAACGTTTCTGCATGTTTAAGGAAGCAAGCCTTGGTTAAAATGGTGAAAAAATCTATTTTTTTATTGCATAATTAGTTTGCAAATTTCTTCAAAAATATGCTCCCACAAACTGTTTTTCGAAATTCGATTTCGTTTTTTATTGAGAATAAAAAATGTAAAACAGAAAGAAATTGAATTTTTTAAAAAAATTCGTCTTTATATCCAAATATTGTCGAACTCTTTTCAATGTTGAAAATAATCATAGTGAAAAAATTTGAATATCAGTGAAGAGAGAAGTTCTTGTTTATGACAGTTACCCTTGTTGATAAAACAGAACACTGTAGTAGAACCTCACCTTAGGTATTCCAGAAAGCACCGTGGCTCCATGTTTTTCCTATGTTTATATACTTGCATATTTTGATTTGAAAAAGCCTTGCTGTTATTAAAAATATCAAGTGTTTTTTAAGGAAAATATTGTTTAATATCTTTTTTTAAACTCATGAATCTTTTTAAAGACAATTTTAATTTCATATTATCTTTGATTTTTAATAGCTTACAACTATTTTTATTATTATTGTTTTGATTGATAATAATATTTATAGTGATAATTATAGTGAATAAATTGTGTTGTGTTATATATATATATAAGTAGTTATTATATAAATAGTTTTTTTTTTGTTATTTAACGTCGCCCTGTTTCTGCTACCTTGCGGTTATGCTAATCGACGACGGAGGTCTGTGGTGTGTTGGTAAACAAAGCACATGTGTGAAACAGTGGTGCTTGTATCAATCGGTGAAGATCTGGGACTCAAACCCGGCTTGACGAGTGATTAATCCGAGTCTTACCGATCGAACCATCGGTACAGACCTCTACCTTATAGGTTGGGCGAATCTCTCGAGCGAAAACCCCACAGTGGAATCGGCCTTTCGGTAGTCATGCGCTCAGCGCAATCATTGTACTTAGTCGATCTGACCCACGGATCAGGTGCATACGGGAGCTTCAGCCACCAATCCCGGGCACCAGGTTTGCTCTTCGCCATCGAAAAAATCCGGAAAACATTTTTGAAAAAATGTCTCCGAAAAAATTTTGCGATGACGGGGAATCGAACGTGAGCCCTAAGCGATATTTGTTTTAGGAAGCAAGCACCTTGCCGCCTGAGCCAAACACCGCTCTATTATATATAAATAGTATTTGATAGTTATGGCAAGAAAGAAAAATTAAAACAGAGCACCTGGTGGTCCGGGCAGGAAATATCAATGGGGAAGAACTCCAAAAAGGAAAAAGGAGTTTTATGGAAATAAATAAACAGGAAAAGACCAACCACCGGCAACAGTACTCAAAATCTCCTCCAATAGAAAATTGAAAGATGTTGAAATTGAAACAAGTGCAACAAGTTATAGAATAATTAATGTTAGTATTTGTTTCACTACATTGGAGGAAGTTGTATGCTGCAACGCCTGCTATGGAAAACTCAAATTTTCTGAAGTTGATACGAGAGGACTTGGTTTCAAGATTGCAATAATATGCAGAGTGCCAAAAAAATACAACAGTTAATTCATGATTTGCACTGGCTTTACGTGCACTTGAACAAAGACGTGCTGGATTATCTACTTTTTGTGAACTCATGGATTTACCACAATCAGTATCACACAGTAATTATGACAAAATCAATCAAATTTTGAGTGATGCGTGTGAGACTGTTGCAGAAACTTCAATGAGTGCAGCCGTGCGGAAGAAATAACGAATCTGAAAGCAGTGCAGAGATTACTGAAAAAGAAGATCATTCTAACAAAATAAATGAAGATTATATAGCATCTCCGGAAACATTTTGCGATAACATCGAAGATACCACAGATGAGGCTGAAAATTTTAATAATTGCGCTGTTAAAAATATTAATATTTCAAAAGAAGAAATCCTGAATAAAAAAGTCAGAGTAATTTCTACAGTAAATAATTTCTCGATCCCGCTGCCGTACACTTCAGGTATTTTAAAAGAAAACGCTACTTCGGGTGATTTTTTTATGCCTGCTGCTTAAAAATAACATAAATTTAAATAAAATTTTGTGAAAAACTTATAGATTCGAAAAAAGTAGACCGAAGGCTACAACAAACAAAGAGAAAATGGTAAGATGTTTAAAACCTTTACAAGAAGTATATGAACTTCCGATTGACAAAAAACTCGACTAAATGATAATGATGTTCTCGCGATTCAAGGAGCATTTCCCATTAAAAATGATGAATCCTTTAAACAATTGAAAAATCGCATACAAAACGACACGGACTTTTGCAATAAAACTGCAAACCATTTTTTCCTTCTTTTCAAAAATAGATAAAATATAAAATCGTAATTATGATTGTTTAATTATAGATAAATTACTTACGTGTAGTAGGAGGAAAGTCCACGCATGCGCGTGTGAGGACAATCCTTCGGGAAACCATTTCAAACGAAGTGGCAACAGAACGCAGTTTCCTAGGTCGTGCGTGGAAGGGTACTCTAAAAAAAATTTTTTCGTCCTCCGAGAATGTAGTGAAATAACTGGCTAATTTTATGTATGTATTCTGGAATGTCGACTACGAGTGGTAGTTATGTTTTCACAAAGCCAAAAATTCTTAAAAAAACTTTCGAAAATTCAAATTAACAAGAACTATAACGATTAAAAAAAAAGAAAAATTAGTTATTCAGCCATCAATCCAAAATACATAAATTTAATCTATTTCTCTTTATTTTTCTTTACCAAAATGATACGAGATGTTATTTGAAATGTTATTTTCAGAGCGACCGAAGAAAAGCAGGAGCAGATCAAGATGATGTCCACGATGATGATCTTTAGTTGTATATTTCTAGCTCTTATTCATTATTTATTTTAATTTTATGTTCTTTTTCCCTAATCATATGTTATTTTATCAATAAAAATATTATTACAAATACAACTATTGATATTGCGTACTGCAATACGTTTGAAAAACGTTTAACTTTATATTAAAAAAAATGTTTTGACTTCATCATAATATGTTAGAAAAATGTTTTAAAAGTTCTATTTCAAAGTACAGTCTTGTAAATTTTAGAGAGGTTGTAGAAACGTTTTCTTTATTTTATATTTTTTTTTATTTTTATTTTATATTTTTTTTTTTATATTTTATATTTATTTAAATATATTTTCTTAGTATTTTCTCTGTATGTGGTTTTCTTTAATTATTTGTTTTCTTAATTTGTATTTTATTATATCTTAATTTACATTCGTTTCTATAATTCATTCATT
>JAWWEQ010049113.1:0-14214 GCA_035583055.1 Torymus tubicola
ATAAATAATATAAGTACTAATAATAAATAATAGTAATTACTAATGTGTGAAAATATCAACAAGATTTTCAGCTGATTCTAAGCTGATAATCAGCTGAGGTTTTGGCACGATTGTCAGCTGATTTTCAGTTGATTTTCAGCTGATTTTCATCTGACTTTCAGCTCATTTTCAGTTGATTTTCATCTGATGATCAGCTGAACTTTTTCCGTAGGGTGTATAGCTAACATGTTAATTAATTAATTGATTGGTACATAATTATGAAATAACAAGCCATATATGCGTTTATAGCCATAAAGTTAACTCAAAAATAGCTAACTTATAGTTCACATTTCTATCAGGAAATGAATAAAATAAAATTATATAAGCATGATGAATTTTCTTTAAGAAAGCAATCTGCTAATGTAGTTAGCAGCAGTTTTTATTTTTGGTATTCGTAAGGTGTACTGTTTATATGAATGCAATAAATAATGATACTCCTTTTCGTTTGAGCGCGTAAAAGGGTGGTGTGCTGTGCTTTTTTCGTACGGGACGTTCATATATTTAAGTATATATTTTTGTATATATATCACAATAAAATAATGTACAGTCACTTGTCGAGCTTTGGATTTTGAAGTTAAACATTTTTAATTATTGAAAACTATTTTTATATAATATGATATTAAATTGGTTAATGTATTGTATAAGAATGTAATTTGACATAAACAAAAAGAAGCGCCCAAATCCAATATCTCAGAGAAAAGTGGCGTTGCAAGCATCGTTGCTGAAGACGACAATGAAAGGGACGAATCACTTATACTTAACATCCGCGTCATGCAATGAGATTATACTTTATTTTCGCATAAAAATCTTAATTACAAATGAATTGTTAAAACACAAGACTTATTTTTTACATTTACTGTTGGAAATATACTTGGTATAGAGCCTTTCGCTAGTGAAGGCTTATTTCTTGCTAATTTGAAGGTACTACCATCGGGCATTAAATGAATGAACTCTTTAATAACTTCTTCATTCTTAAAATGTAATTCGCATATTGCATGGTGTTTGCGTAATAAATTGCCTTGCGGGATAGCATTCTGCCATGCAAGAAGAACTTCATCCTGTTTTCAAAATAATAGCAATATTCATGTATCCATTCTTAAAAGAATGATAGCCGAAAGTAGTGGCTCATTTAAAAACTCGATGTGATTGATTATTTTTAAAAAAGCGCGTATACTTGAAATTTAGATTAAAAATGTGCTAGATTTAAATTTTGAGACTCAAGTATTTATAAACCTTATAAATAATTGAAATAGAAACACATTTGTTTTGTTGCTTGAAACATGTTATCTAATTTTCATTTAAACTCATTAAAACTAAATCATTGTGAAAAATAGTGTAAACCCCGAAAACCAAATAGTACGCGCGAAGTGCGTTTGAATTTTGCTAGTATAATAAAATATAACTGACAAATTTTTACTTTACAAAAGTTATTTTTTAGAGCGATATTATATTTATTCGTTAAACAGGTACTGCGAAAATGTATTCTACACATTTATTTTTCTTTGGAGGTATTAATCGAATTTATAAAATAAAAAAATGAACACTGGTAAGAATAACATGGATTAGTAAACGTAATTAATTTTTACTAAAAAAAATTGTTCACTAGTCACGTGAGTATGTAATGATATTAAATAAAACATATTACACTTGTAGGTCTGAATAGCGCCAAATTCTCTTCGTTCTTTTTCTTCGTACAACACCCTTGTACAAACACAACATTATCACACAATTTTAACTTTATACACTTTCAAAACCAACTAATATTTAAAATTAACGTTAATACGTATTAATATTTGTTAATAATATAATAGCTTCAAATTGAGAAGAAAATGTTTACATCGCGGATTTAACAGTTGCCGCGAGATGATTTTCTAAGTATTAGCGGCGCAAAATTTTCTAAAGAACCTCTCGATGCGTTTCTTTTTATTTTAGATTTTAGAAATATTATATGCATAAGCTGTATTTTACTTACCTTCGTCATGTAGATTGTTGTTTATTCTTCTTGAATTAATATTTTGAACTATTGACGAATAATAATAATTATTTTATGAAACAATTTCCATAAAAAGGGTTTTTCGCAACGTATAAAATAAAACTTACATATTGTAATTACCTAATTACACGAAAATCTGATAAGCCTCTAACCATAAAAGAATAAATTTATTATTTTAAAAAAAAACAAAAAAATACTGTAAAATTTTTATTATTTTTATTTCAATTATTTTAAAATAATGTTTGTATATATAAAAATTGAAAAAATTATTATAGAAAGAAAAAAAAATTTTAGAGCCTAGGATCGAACTCGAGTCCTGCAAAAAGAAACTGAAAAAATCAGTGCGCCTTAACTACCTGAGCTAAAACTTTAACTTACAATTTATAGCACGAAATGACATATGTTCATCGTTTCCCACTTGGGAATTAAAAGCTCTTTTAAGGTATTGGGATCCGAGTTTCTTTAAGATTAAGGAAGGGTTGGGTTGGGTTTTATTTACATTTTACTTTATTGATATAAATTAATTTTAAGGTATTGGGATCCGAGTTTCTTTAAGATTAAGGAAGGGTTGGGTTGGGTTGGGTTGGGTTTTATTTACATTTTACTTTATTGATATAAATAAATTATTTACGGCTATTATGCAAATTTATCAAAAAAAAAGGTCCGCTGAAAACGTTTCATCACTTTTTACCGGCCGTAAAAGCCGACCGGCTGGACGATGGCTATGTAGTTCAGCGTTTGCCGCAAGAGGCGCTGTAGCCAGTTAATTGTGGCTATTCCGCCGAGCGAACTGGGCGATCTTTTGCAGAAAAGGTACTCTACTTTTCGTACACGGAGTTACGTCTCCTTTTCTCTTACTTCATGGATCGCTGTTAGCTGTATATCGTATATCTGTTTCGATAAATGTTTCGATAAATGTTTGAATAAATGTTTCGATAAATGTAGGTAAGAGTTTCGATAAGAGGCATTTTTAGGCTTAGGTCAACTACTGAGATTCTTACCTATCTTTCGTGGACCTATTCGATAACCTAACATTCTGGTCTACTTCCTTAAATCACTGCTCGCGCGTATACCACAAGTCTTATTAGACTTTCCTCTCCTTCTGGACCACTCATCTCCCCAAGAGAGCATGAAGCCAGGGATCAGGCTCGATATGCAGGTTAAGGAACAACAACAACGACAATCTTACCTTCTGAGACTTCTATCGGTAATTACGATGACCGAGATTCTCAAGGAAATAAGTGTAATCTCATCCTATCAACCTTATCCTTAACATCAACGAATTCTTGTACTAAGGACATCGTAAGGCGAAGTACGGGTTTATACTAGAAATGCTACAACAACGAATTATCGAAGATCCTTGAGTCCCAACAATTGGGCTACTAGGAGTTCCTCGCCCTAACTATAAACAACGACAACTATCTACATACTATCTACATACTTTTTACATACTATGCTAAGAGCCTTTATATGGGACTAGTGACATGGTTTTTCTACTTGTTCAAAAAGTTTTTCTTTTGATAAGCACCATGTGCCAGAAGCCATTTCAACAACGAGCTAACTAAACTACTTACTAACTTACGAAACTAACTAAACTACTTACTCACTAATGAAAAAAAGGTCTACAAAAGAAAATATGCGATTTTGAAAGTACCTAACTTTCCCTTCAAGATCACACAAAAAAAATGTAATACGAGCAGGATTCACCCAGTTGAGGAACAAGCTCTAAACAACGAATATCTTTGTTACTCTTGGCGTCTACTTCGTCTCCGACGATGAAAACGTTACTACAACAAGAAAAAAAATATAACTACGACTTACAACTACGACTTACAACTACGAATGTGACTCCATGTGCTCCGCACATTATAGAAAAAGAAAACTATGGTCACTACGTTTCTTGGTCTACCAAAATCAAACAACCAAAGAAAAGGAACCAAATAGTTTCGTGCCAAATTTAATACCAAATGATGCAATCAAAGCAGAAATCCGCACAAGAAAGAAAAGCTAGCAAAAAAAACAAAGGCAAGCAATAGCAAAGAAAAGTGATGTCACTCCAGAATCAGACAAATTGCAATCAAAAGTTAAAGAGTGGAGAGTGAAATAGTATGGAATTTATTGCAGGCTTATCATGGTATGCGACTAAATACGAAAACGGGAATGGCGAAAAACAAATCGATTTGTTACGATGAGTATTCCCGTTGCGACAGGAGTGCCCGCAAGGCAACAAGAAATGTTTATGGGACTCGTCAAACTAAAATTTTGATTCGCAACTTTTTATAAAATAATAAATATAAAAAAAATATAAGCTATTTACTATGAATATTGTGCAATACCAAGGAGGTTTATGCTCATAATTTAAATTAGTATCTCTAACAAATTTCGACAACTTTTGTTTACTTATTAAAATATTAAAGCTATTGTTTTTCGCTATGACGAGATTTAACTGGGTTACTCGAAAATAGCACTTATTCAAATATCACTGAATTAGGACTACAATGTCTAAAATATTATTACTACTATAATTTTCATATGTTAAGTTTAACCATAAAAGAAAAGATATAAAAATGCGATAATAAATAAATATTATTTTCGAAATAATTGATTGTTATACAAAAAACAATGTCTTGAATGAAAATTCGCAAAAAAAAATATATCATTTAGTGTCGACTAATACAGAAAACGAAAACGATAATACTTCAAAAAAAAAAGAAATTTCAGTTTCGGGAGTTACATTAAATCAACGGCCTTCAATATTCGCTAAATTTCGACGATCATATAATATTCAAAGCGAAGTATTATATTCGATGAGTGTTGCCGCAACGTAAACAAACCAGGTCTACGAGTTCTTCGGATGCCTGTTTAGATTTGACGTCAACAAATGACTAAAATTCTTCCGAATTTATTCTAAGCTACTATATTACGAAAAAATTTATTTCAATAAATAATTTACTATTTTTTTTCTAATTGATCAACAACAATAATAATTTGAATAAAATTATTAAGTATTAAACATTTTATTATTATTGCTAAATGTTAAATAAATTATTCATAATTATTAAATTATCCAAATTAATAATTATGTAAGGCCAAAACAACGACAAAAATTTTAATAATTCCCCGAAGGTACATACTCTCGCCACTTCGTTGCCGCAACGAAAAACAATTTTATTTTAATTGCTACGATGCTACAAAATATAGCGGTGCTTTTATTATTTTCAATATATGAAGGGATAGGTGTCATCAAGAGCAAATATAAGAATAAGCAACCCAATACGAAAAACAACAAAAATCATAAAAGATATTTCAAATATAATAAATATATGAAAATGTATTTTCAATTATTGAAATAATTATTTTCTATAATATTTTGGTATGCGAGATGCCTTGCTAGAATTCGAAATTTCAAAATGGCCGACTTGGCCTGTAGCGTGGTCTTCACGCTAAGCAACAATGGCTATCTCGCCTATCTCTCTCTCTCTTTCTCTCTCTCTCTCTCTCGCGCGCGCGCGCGCACTGGTTTCGACAATTTTCAATTTTTCACTCGCGATTCGCGGGGCCCCACGTTGGGCGCCATTTATAACGGGCTACTAGCCAGGCGGACCTGGGTAGTAGGGTTACGCTGAAAAGACTATGACAAATATAAGTGTTGTAGATTTCTACTATTTTATGAACACATATGTATGTTTCGACATGGATAATTCAAGGAGTTAGTTATGTCTAGGGTCGGTAAAGAAAAACTCTACGATGAACACTGGACACTAACATTTATTATAATATAAAAAAAATAAGAAAATATATGTGTTTAATTAATGTACAAAAAAAAATACGTTGAGCGCCAGCTGGGTCGCTCTCAGCAATCTAACTAATATTCGACTATATACTAAACTAATATTAAACTAATATTCAATACAACACGATACCACGGTAGATCGAGACAAGGGACGCAAATTCAGGCGCGAGACCGCGAGTGCTTTTACAACAACTAGGTTTCGGTAACGTTTCGAGAGGGTTTCGTTACAAGTTACAAGTTTCGGCAGAAATAAGCGCACGTTTCGATAAACTTCCAACTCTAGGTGACGACTACAGCTGGATGCGCGAGCGCGAGAGAGAGAGATTCCGACGCGATTACAAGAGGCCGTAGCCTGGTCAAACTTACCAGCCCATAGCTGGCGGACGAGTCCAATTAATTCGACGGTGGTCGCTGGCCCTGTCCACAGCCGATGTTGGTTCTGGAGATGATGATTGACGGTCCTCATGGCCTCGACGATGTCTCAACTCTCTCGCGTGATGCTCGCAATTCCAACGACTCAGACTTGCAGTACGGAACGATTATGGGTGAACACGAACTATTGTGCACCACAGCTGGGGCCTGCACAGCCGATATCGGCTGGCTGCGGCTGTGGCCCCCCATGGAGTGGGTTGCACAGCCAATTTTGACTCGTTTCGGCTGTGGCCCATCCAGGAGTGACTGACCGCGTCGCGATCGTCCAGCCAATGGTATTTTCCACATACTAATATGAATATATTGTCTCTCTCTCGTTCTCATATGCCGCCTACGTCGGCAGTGCGTGCGCTGTTTCTTTACTTGCGTGCCCCCAACGAGCGGCTTTAAGTAGCGATGAGAAACTTCTCAATAATTATTCGAGTATGACTTGTAATGCTCACTCGTGAGCGTTACACTATATATATATATATAAACCGGAGGTCGGAAGAATCGGAAGTCGAATCGAATGGAAAAACATGAAGAAATTTTAGAATCGGAATTCACTATTTAATATCTCTAATATGAGCACATCTATTTACATAAAACTTTTTGTGCAACATAGTATAACAATATAGAGCATATTATTAATTTTTTTGAGTTCATATAACAGCGTTAAAAATTGTAGTAAGTAATTGAAATTCTCGGGCACCCATTTCAATGTATATCATCACGTGGTCGTTCCTAAGGCTCACTCTATACTTGCCTTCGGAGCGCTCCTGCGCTCCTTGAAAATTGGTAACCCTTAAGTATATAAATATTATTTCACTACAGCAATAAAATTTTATTACCGTCAAACTAAAAAGAGGCTAAATTTCACATTATCAATAATTACTCATTATAAATTTAAACATATTTCGAGTTTCTGCATATAAAGTTGTCAACCTAAATTTCAATAAAAAAATTTTCGTTTCAAATAGAACGTTCTTGAAATCTCGGCTCAAATAGAACGTTCTAGAAGCTCAAATAGAACATTCTTGAATGCTCAGCCCAAATAGAACCTTCTTAAGGGTAGAGTACAGCCGAAAATGATCAAAAATTCGTTTTTTTTTATTGCAGAAATGTAATCTATAACTGTTTAACTATAAGAAAAAATTATGTCCATACATAAATTTCATAATCTAATATTTTATTTCATATTTTTTGAAAATTGTATTTCTTAATTTTTTTTTATTTTACACGATTTTTAGTATTATCTTAAAATTCAAAGATGCTTTATTGCTAATTTTTTTAAATTCTTGTATATTTTTACGATTAGTACTCTATAAAGTGTACTCCAAATACTACCAACCCAATAAATGAACGATTTACGAGTACGGCGCTATACCAGTTTGTTTTAGAAAAATGAGTCAACTTTTCATAATTCAAATTTGATTTATGGTTTTCATGTAAAATATTTTTGAAAAAGTCTAAGAGTTTTGTACAGTATATTACATAGTTTTTTACGCGTAGAAAACTTGCTTTCGTCAGATTTATACATTACATTACACATACCCATACTATAGTATACAGTAAACAATCAAGCATACGAGAGCTCAAATATCTGTGTATTGTGTTTACTGTGTTTTTGGAGTATTTTTACTATTTTTAAGAGCTGCAAAAATGCATTTTGTTAATAAACATCGGCGTTCAGAAAAAGGACGACCTTCCAAGAGAAAGGCTCAGCTGAATTTAAATAGAGAAAAGTCCAGATGGAAAGTAGAAAACACTCCCTGCCAAGTAAGGAGCAAACTGTGCAACAACCACCTGTTGATTTCAGGAAAATTTCTTCTTGTGCATATTTCAGTGTGGTCAAAACTTTTTGAAAACATTAAATGCAGTGAGCGAGGAGAACAAAAAGTTATGGTACAGAATTTTCCGATGTGATTGGACTGACTTAAAAAATAACATTAAAGTGTGTCTTATGGTTTAGCGGCTGGAGAGAGTCATTCAAGCCTTCGTACAGAAGCAAAGCCTGGGTCTCCTTATTTAGTGAACCAAAGAATTGTGAATAGTATTAATTTTGTTGGTTCAGGTTTTGCTGCCCTGAAGCGGCTTTGTGCTAGTGGATATGGATTGTTTGTCGAAGAATGCCTTTCATTTGCTGTTGAAAGCACAACATAAAGAAGCCAGGGCTGTCAAGAATGTTGTTCTTCAAACAACTCATAAGCAAGTTCTCGAAGCACACAATACTTTGTCACGTAGTGATTATTGTGACATTGCAGTATCATATGATGGCACATGGCATAGAAGAGGCTGCCGGTCACTGCATGGCATTAGCATCGTAATCGGCATTCTCACATGACTTGTTGTAGACTTTCAAGTGTTACAAAGTTTTGTTTAACCTGCTCTTTTGCTGCTGCTTCATTTCTGCCAAACTCTGAAGAATTTATTGAATGGGAAGCAAACCACAATTGTTCAGAAGAGTGTGAAATAAATTTCACAGGATCTTCAGGGGCCATGGAAGTGAAAGCAGAAAAAATTATCTGAAAGCACTCTACAGATTTCAATTTGGAGAAAGTGTCCAAAGGAAGTATTCGTCTCCAGGAAAAGGATAGAGATGGCTGTTGTGAATGCAGTGTCTGAATCGAACGGTCTTGTACAGACTCAGTTAATGAAACACGCATTGACAATTGGTGAAGTTCATCCAAGTACTTCCATATTTGCTGAGCAGCGGGACACTGTAAGAGAGCTGAGGCAGTCATAAGCAGTAACATCGGAAAGGAAAGCAGTACGTGTAAAGAAAAAATATGGGTAGCTTTAGAAGAAGAAAAAGATTCCTTTTATAAGGCAGGAAGTTTCTAAGTTAACAAAAAGGCAATAAACATAACCAAACCTGTCACCAGGGATAACTCCTACTTTTAAATTATGTTTACCTTCAAATGCATTTTTCTAATACCTTAATTTTATGATATTCAAAGTGTTTCCTGCGTCTCAAATTTTTCTGCACCTTACTGATTTTTCTTGTACATATTCTGGAACTAATTTAGAAAATTTTCCTCAAAATATTTTTTTGATTTGGTTTTTTAGTTTTAGTTATAATTAATTTTAAATTAAAAAAATATTAATTTAAAATTAATTATCTCTTGAAGGATTTTCACTATTCGGTACAAATATCAACTTAGAATCCCAGGAAGATACAAAATATTTGAGACGCAAGGAGTGTCAATAAATAATTAAGTTTCGTATATTTATTGTAATAGTTTTGTTAATAAACTTTGCCAAGTTTATTTATATTTTTATGTTTCTCTTTTACCTCATTTATGTGCATTTACTCGTCATTTTTCTCAATCGACTCGCATCTCTTATTACATTCACCTTTTTACGTTAGTTTGTATTATTTTAATAAATTTGCAGTATTTTGCGCACTTCTGTCACAAAATAGTATACACTACACGTGTGCAAGGTGATCCACGCACTAGTTGCGTAATATACTATTTGTCAACTGTATTCTACCCTTAAACGCTCAGCCCAAATAGAACCTTTTTGAAGGCTCGGCCCAAATAGAGCCCTTTTCAGCGCTCAGTCCAAATAGAACCTTCTTCCTCCCACCCGACTTTCATCTTATTTTCACCCAACCCAAAGCATGAAATAGCATATCATAGAATGTACAAAAGTTAATGATTATAATTTAAGTATCGACTGCTTAGATAAATTCATTGCCATTATCATCTTGTCATCTTTTAACATCAGAAAAAGACAAAGACACTATTGGTCAAATAAAAGTACCCTTGAATGTATGTCTATTAAAAGTTTGATGACTCGCAATGAGTTTGAATGCATAAACAAAAATTTGAAGTTTTACACAAAGATAAAGATGATTAAGATGAAGTGTGGAAAATTCGTAAGCTATATGATTTATTCCAAGAAAATCTCACTCAATTTGGCTGGTTCAAGAAAAATGTATCAATAGATTAATTAATGGTCAAATATTTCATTAGGCTACAACAAACCTTTTAGATTTGGAATCAGGCAATAGGCGATTTGTAGTAGTGATGGTTTCTAATTTCATGTTTAAATTTATTTCAGAAAAGCTGGTAAGGGAAATGAAAACAAACTTAAAAATATTACTTTAAGTTCAAAAGTTGTTATATCTACGATACAAAATATTGAGAATGGTGACTTTTGATAAATGGAAATATTATTGTTTGTATTTCGATAATTCTTTCGCTTCACCAGATTTGATGGTTTACCTAAAGAAATTGGTTACGGTGGAGGCCGTTTGAAACGGAAGACTATGTTATTGAAGTTGGAAAGGTAAGTGGCTATCTTCTCTCCCTTTCCTTGAATCCTCTGTCTCAAATCATCTGATAGATCTTCACGATCATATTCAGCGACGAACTGGTGCCTAAAAGCCTTGCGAAATTTTTTCCAAGACTGCAAGTCTAGGCGAACGGTCCTAAACTATCTTCCCGCTCTCTTTTCCAGGATACAGGGAAGCGCTACAATCAGATCTTGATCTCGCAATCCTGCACCTTCACGACAATCTTCCAACTGTTCCAAAAATTCTTCAGGATCGTCCTTCTCGTCTCTACTGAACATAAGACCCCAACTCTTTAATAACTTAACCGCGTCAGCCTTCGACTCGGCTGCTGGTCTCTCTCTCCACCTTCTTTCTGGCACCACCATTTCTTCGTCATTATTTATACGTAAAAACCCTAATACATTTTCTATAAGAGAATAATCGCATATGTCTCTCTCTCTCTCTCTCTCTGTGTCCAACCGTAAAATATTTATCAATGAAATGTTTCCGCAAGAGAAATTCGAATCCTTTAAGAGCCTACGCACCATCGCCCAGTATGTTTGGCCATCGTATGTTTGGCATTCAGATGCCCGATTTCTGACCAGGCACAAGGGTGGGGAGCGTGCTCATGTGTTTATCACGTTATCCGACCTGCAAGTTATTCAAACGGCGAGCCAGTCTGCCCCCAATAAACATCTGCATCGGGGTGATAAAGTGTGTGTCCTGCCTGCAGGCAGTGACGTAACTGTTCCAGTGCACGGAGCATAGCTGCAGACAGATAGGAGCGTGCCGCATGACTGGGCTCGACTGCTGACGGACGGATGCGGGGCAGGGGTTTCCTCAAAGCGGGGTTTCTCAACATCAATTTTCTCAGATTTCGATTGAATAACCTTCGCCTATATTACTCCGAAGATCCTTCCTACCATTTCTTTGGAATAGTTGAATCCTGGCTGGGCCCCGATGTTGATGATAGTCTGATTCAGATAGAAGGCTACTCGGTAACTAAGCAGGACCGCAACGTATATGGGGGTGGAGTTGCTCTGTACGCACGAAATGACTTTAGAGTTAAGCGATCTGGAAAACCTCGTATCCCTGAGTACTTATTCCGCAGAGTGCAGCAGGGCTCCTCCCCTCCCAACCTAGTCAGTGTCATTTATAGACCCCAGCATGTAGCTTTATAAAGGGCCACCGACCTATTTCATGTTTTGCATGGGAGATCTGAACGCAGACTACTCACTAGCGTCCGACACGGATGCACTTACCATCCGAAATCTAGCCAGGGGGCTATCACTTCATATAGTACCACACGGCCCGACCCTTCACATAACACTCACGTCTTACACGTGGATTGACTTAATCCTGACAGACAAAAATCCCGAGGTGCTACACTACAAGAATGAGTGTTTGTCCAGTTTTGGTAAGCACGCGGTTATTGATGCTACTGTCAATTATTTTGTGTCGGAACCAGTAAGAGAAACTTTCTCCTACAGAGGCTTTAAAAACGTGTGTCCGGCATCCCTCAATGAACTACTCGTGCGCTGTGACTGGGTAAGCATGAATTCGATCGAATCCGATCTGGAGGACGCACTCTTGACACTTAACCCAAATTTAAATCATACAATAGAACAATTAGCTCCGTTAACCATTATACCACGCGATACAAATGCTCCTTGGATTGGTTCTGAGCTGCGATTACTGATGGGCAAACGCAATGCAGCCTACAAACGTTATAAATGCACTGGGCGGTCGGCGTTGTTCGATGAGTTCTTTCGGCTCAGTAAGGAGGTCGAATCCCGCATTACTCACGAGCGCAACTCCTTCCTGCACAAACAGCTTTCTGACGCTCTTCATGCCAACAAGAATATATGGAAGGAAATGCGGAATCTCGGCCTTCTATCGAAGCGAAAGGAGGAGGATCTATGCGGTTTCACATCGGGGGAATTAAACGCGCACTTTGCTGCACTTCGCCCTTTATTATTTGCGGTTCATAACGGCATGTACCATCGAGATTTTACGCAAACGGTTAGATGAGTCCTTAGTTCAGCCACATCTGGACTACTGCTCTGTCATTTATCTGGACGCTTCTGACGAATTGACAGTGAGAGTGCAACGGTTGAGCAATTCATGTGTGAGGTACGTTACAGGGGCCAAGAGGAACGAGCACATTACCCCTTTCATTAGGCGCCTGGGCTGGCTTCGTTCTGACTCACGCAGGCTTTACTTTGCAGCCCTTTTATTATAGCAGATTCTACGGCTGCGTGAGCCCAGTTACTTGGCCGCCTTTTTTACGAAGTACCAGACCCGGGCGACTAGTAGGGGTGTGCAGCCAGAGTTGAGAGTCCCCGCCACGAACTACAAGACGGGTGACAGGGCGTTGCTTGTCCAGGGCAACCGGTTTTGGAATTCTCTTCCCCCATCCATTCGTCACCTTCCCTCTTTTTTCATTCAAGAGGACCGCCCGCCATCATCTACTGGGTCTCGATCCCTAGCCTCTCTCCTGTCGGCGGAGCTGTCGATGCCGGGCGTCGTAGTATCATTCTTACGCTTCATTTCATACTGATCTTTTGGTTATGACAATTAATGTTAAGACAGCTTTAATTACAACTGAATTAGAATTTTTATCTTGTGAGATGTCTTAACTTATCTCATTTTATTTCACCCGATTATTTTATTTATTTTATTTTATCGTAACTGACACTATGTTATCTTATCTTATTTTATTTTATATTATTATATTTTATTTTATTTTATTTTACTGTATTTTATGTTATTTTACTGCGACGTCAAGCTGTGATATTTTTAAATTATTGACTGTTTTATTTTTTTATTTGTGTTATTCTAATTTTGTTTTTTTTACTTTACCTTGACTGATAGTATTTTTATTACCAAAAATGTAAAATTATGGTAAATATTTTTTTTTTGCCGTGAAGGCAAATAATAAAACATCTATCGATCTATCTGTCTCGCTCTCTCTCTCGTACTTCTTAATTTCCTCGCTATTACTCACTCTCCTGCTTCACTCTCAAGCACCCGAACTCTTTGAGATCGCCACTCCGCGAGTCCCTTTTATAGCGCGCGCCTATATCACGTCGTTCTCTATCTCACACTCTATCTCTCTCTCTCTCTCTCTCGAACCCCCTTCGCCGTCACCGATGGCTGGTATCTCCCTCGCTCTCCCTATCTCTCCAACTCTCCACTCGAGCTTCTCTGACTGCCTCGTCCTCTTGTTCTCGTTCCTTCTTCACTTCTCACTCTTAATTACGCAATTACTCACTTCTTCAATCATTTCACCAATCTACCAAACAGTCACACTCAAAAAGCTTAGAAGGATACGCGTACGAAAAGCACTCTTTATCTCTCTCTCTGCTCGCTCTCAAGCACTACCGATCTCTAAAGCTTGCGCCGTCGTGAATGAACAAAGGCTTCACTATGCGGAAACGGTTGACATAACAACGGCGCGACCATTCCGCTGTCCTGCAATCGCCCGATGAATGCTATTGCGACTCTCTAACGCGCGCGCAAAATCCATACAACCATATACACTTACTGTCTCCACCTTTTTACTCACCCCACTCTTCTAATGTCTTATTCCTCATCCGCGTGAAATGAGAGAGGGAGGGAGAGAGAGAGAGAGAGAGAGAGAGAGAGAGAGAGAGAGAGAGAGAGAGAGAGAGAGAGAGAGACAGAGAGAGAGAG
>JAWWEQ010049114.1:0-14207 GCA_035583055.1 Torymus tubicola
TGGACTTGAACGTTTGATACCGACTGCGTAGGAGGGCGTCGAGGAGCACGGTGTTGTCCCGGCAGCCATCCATCCCGTCTCGAAAGGCTCTCTGCTGATCGCCCATCTCAATTCTGGCATTTATTCTTTGCGCTAGAATCTTGTGGAGAACTCTAGCGAGGACGGAGGAGATGGAGATAGGTTTGAAGTCTCCTGGCAGAGTGGCTTGAGATTTCTTGGGGATGAAGATGGTCCTGGATGCCGCTAGGTGCTTGGACAGCCTTTCGCACCAGAGTATAAGATTGAAAATCCGAGTGACGATGTTCAGAGAGATGACTCGGAACTGATGAGCTGTCAGACCATCAGGCCTCGGTGAGACGGCCAGAGACGGTCGCGCTGCTCGGATATTCTCCGGTTTGATTGACCTCGCAATGGAGTCGTGGACGGAGCGCTGCGTGCGCTCCGGTTTGCTGTTAGTTGGCCGCTGCGTGATGCGGTAGTCCAATATGGCTCCATTACGGCTCTGGCAGGTTGTTCTGCATCCTCGACGTCACCCAGAATACTTTTGATGCATCGCATGCGGTTGGAGCGCCAGTGCCTTTGCGTAGCGGCATATTCTCTGCGCGTGGACTTCTTTCGACTCAGCTGGTGTTGAACTGTTGGAGGTGGTCGATGGTTGTGCGAGAAAGGTGGAAAGATGTGTTGCAGGTACAGATAGTCGCTCGAGGATGGCGTCGTGGAATTGGTTGGTGGAATTGGTAGCGTCGCATACAATGCTCTGGATTTTGAGTAAAAAATGGCAAAAGTTGAGTTTTCACCAAAAATTGCAAAAAATAACAATTTTTGATGTGCGATAACTTTTGTAATTATTGAAAGTGTTTACAGATTTTGAACTGCTCATTTCACCTGAAACATCTCATAGATATGTAAACACTATTTATATGTAAAAAGTAATAAAAATTACGGTTGTAGATTAATAAAAATATTGTTAATTATATAGTGGGGTTAGGAATAAGATTATTTGACGTAGTGTAATACGCGAGTTGTGCTCCGAATAGCTGTCAGTAAGGATATAAACGTGCATATATAGGTATTCGTTTGACTGAGCAGACGCGCGAGTCACACTATGGGACATATATGTATATGAGCTATTCCACAATTTATTTCTCTTTTACGTTGACGAAAAATTTATTTGAGAGCAAACTCACGGGATAAATTTTTTCTTGTTCTTTCGAACTTACTTACCGTAGAAAAGAATAAGAACAAGCTCGATTTGACGGTATAATTTTTTTCTGCCAATAATTAGATTGTTTAAAAAAAATTGTGGAATAGCTGATATATAAGTTAACCTCGAATAGAACTAGAAGTTTACTGATCTAAGTTTATTTATGTCAAGTAAAATGCTGCCTGTATATTTTTTTTTAACATCTCATGAATATGTAACGCTCACCGGTGAGCATTACAAGTTAATTGTAAGGTAAATAAATAAGCATCAGCTGCTGTTAGTCGGTCTCTGGCTAACGCCAGAGCAGATATGCCTACCCGGGGGGAAGTGCTTGGTTGAAGAGGGCCCAAGCAACCCATATAACACCCATCTGATAACCCACCGTTCCTAAAAATACCTAAACAAGACAGCACTTGTGATGGGAGCACTGCGAACTCCCAGTGCTACACTCTTGCCCGCACTGGTCACACTGGTAGAAGAGGCGTATTCCTGCTGGAGAGCCCTGAAGAAACAGCATCACCGCCAGGACCCTTCCATGTGTCCTGACAAGCCGAAGAGTCAGGAGGCGAAGGGCTTGAAACCTAGAAAAGAGAGAAACTATTAGTATCATAGAAGACATTTATTACCTGAGGAATACTGAGGGCATGCATATGATAAAATTGAACTTCTGGTGAAGGTGACAAAGCTGCCTGAACAGGCTCGACGCCACTGTTGCCTCAGTCTTGCTGCTTCCTGCACCTGCAAAATATGAAAAACAATATAATAGCTGGATGAGACATCAACTGAAAGAAAGGCACTTACCTTGCTCTGAGGCAGAAACCAAGGTGACACCTCCATCTGGAACACACATCACCCATGCATGGGAGACTGGCTGCTTGGAGACATCTACGCTGACATCTGCTGCTTCGCTGCTATACAGCCTCTCCCACGTCTACTTGAGCTCTGCAACGGAAATAACAAGAAACATTAGCATCATTACTAAAGAAAAGTAATATGAGGCCACTGATCTCACCTAGATGTGGAGTGCTCTGGAGAGTAAACATGAGGACAACATAACCTCTCTGGATACACAGCCCCGCAGCACCTCCTCGTCGTAGTTCGCCGTCGGAAGGCTCGCCGTCTCCAGGATGTCCCGCACACCTGTCCTCTGCCACTGCACTCGTACTTCACACACAATCACTGCAGAAACTGATGCCGGCGCGGCCGCCTCATACGTACAATGCGAGTGAGTGAGAAAGAAAACTCAGTGCACGAAAAAGGAAGACTGAGGGCGCGCGAGCAGAAACCAGGAGGTTGCAATCGGCCGTCGCAAGGCGCTCGGGCACTCCATCATGGACCGCCGTATAGCGCGAAGCTTAGTAGATAAAGTAAAGCTAATAGAGGGAAAGGAGTTTATAGTAGACGTTGTTGTGCATAAAGAGAAGAGTGCCGAGAAGAGTACGAGGAAGAGGGACCGTGCACCGACCGATAAGATCAAGACGACCGCAGCTGCGAAAACGACCGTCGCATCAGGACTCGCTCGCCAGCAGGAATCGTAAGGGTGACTAGGCTGCGGCCATTTTGTGATCGCGCCGGAATCTCTCTCTCGCGCTTGCGTATCCTACTCTAGTCGACACCTAGAGTTAGGAATTTTTGTCGAAACGAGTTGTACCGAAACGTGCCCCTTATTTTCCGAAACTAGTAGCTTATCGAAACGTGCGCCTCTCTCGAAACGTGTTTGCCGAAACTTTATCGAATTTAGGTTGTTGAAAGCGCTCGCAATCTCGCGCCTGGACTTGCGTCCTTTACCCTGCTCTACCGCGACCAAGTGTTACATCGCGTTGTTATAGATTTTGTTAGAATTAGTTAGATTGCTGGGGGCGACCCAGCTGGCGCTCAACGCATTTTATTTTGTCAAATATTAATTTTATATATCTCGAATTACTTTTCATATTCTATTTTAATAAATGTTAAAGTTTATCTGTTAATTGCATAGTTTCTCTAGCGATCCACGTCATACCATCTCCTTTGAAAATATCGAGTTTTGCGGGGAATGTGCGTATGCCTCGAAATAAAATAAACTATTTAATTATTTAAACAATATTAAATATATTATTATTTATATATATTTTTTTTGTTGTATATATTTTTCAATTATCCTTCATAATTTTTTTATACATCAGCCTTTACTGCTTTTCAGTGGAAAAAATTTAAAGTTGTTCACATCTTGTTTAACATTTAGCAATTTAAAGTAAATGTTTAATATTTAATAATTCCGAATAAATTATTATCTTCGGTTTTCAAAAAAAAAAAAAGAAAAAGAACAATAATCAAAATAAATTTTTGTAAGTCGTAACTTCAAATAAAATCTGAAAATTTCAAAAACTATTCGCTGACGTCATATGTCAACATGGCAGGCATATGAAGAACGTGTAGACCTGTTTTGTTTACGTTACGGCGATACTTGTCGAATATAATACATCGCGGCGAAATTATATTATAGTTGAAATTTATCTAGCAGTCAAGGCCATTGAATTAATAAAAATTACCGAAACAAAATTTTTCTTTTTTTTTTGAATTATTATTATTTTCGTTTTCTGTAGAAGTTGACACTAAATACGTAAATTTTTTTTCTCCCTTGTACAAATTTCTGCACATCATACCCAAGTTAGTGTTTTTTTGCGGTTAATCATTGAAAAACAAAATATTTAATAGTACTTACTATATTGTGGTACATTAAACGTTACGTTTTTTTCGTGGATGTTAAAATTCTAAACATTAAAATAATATTGCACGTACTGTAGTTTGGTGTTGCCGTAGTAGAAAACGGAAAAGTGATCACCTTTTGTGAAAAAAAAATAATAATTCAAACATTAATATCCCCAGACCTGCACAGTATTTTGAGTAACAAAATACTCTATTTTATTGTGCGTTTAGAACTTTTTAAATGATTTATTTAAAAAGTTTTTTTTGTCGATTGAATCTTAGGAAACATTCTTTTTTTGTCTCGCCCTTGCAAACATTTTTTTTTGTTGTCGCGGTTGGGGAGCCCTTGCCACAGAGGGAAATACACATCGTAACCAACGGATTTTTTTTGTATTGTTATTTTCGCTCTGTTCTATTTATTTAAAATTTTTTTTTGAGTTCCCCGATAGGCCTGCAATAAACTGTCCGCTCTTTTCTTTTGCTTGCCATTCCTACGCTTTCGATTACCAGCTATTGGATTTTTTTTTGTGTGTGTGGAACCTTTCCTTTCTCGCTAGCGATTGCTTTCATTTATGTTTTTTTTTAGTAGCTCTTCTCTCTCGGAAAATTTTTGCTTTAGGGGTGCTTTGTTTGCAATAATTGGAATATATTTTTTGTTGTTGTTTAGCTATTGGCGGATTTAGGAAGTTAGTGACGATAACTTTCTTTTCTATAAACGCGCAGTGTAAATGGAGTCACTTTAGTCGTTGTAAGTCGTAGAAAAATTTCTTTTTTTTCTCTTTCATTCTAGTTGTAGTTACATTTTTTTTTGTTGGAGACGAGGCGGACGCCACGAGTAACAAAGAATTTTGTTGTCTACACTTTGTTACTCAACCAGGTGAATCTCGCTAGTCTCACATATTTTTCTTTTATAGTTGGTGATTTTAGTGCTTTTAAAATCACATATATATTTTTTTTTGTAGTTTCTCTTTTGTTTTTCCTTTTTTTTTTACAACTGTCCGTTGTTAGTTGGAATTTAAGTAGTAGTTTTCTTTTTCTTTCGCTTTGCAACATTGTCGCTGTCTGTCGCAACTGGCAATCAACTTATTATTTTTTTTTGTGTTTTTTTTCTTTTTTGTTGCGCACTTATTATATTCTCGAACTTGCGAGAATCTCAAGGGGCCTCCCGAGAGAATTTGGTTATTGGCTTCCTGAGTAATACACGCTCGAATAAGCGTGTGGAGAGATTTATATCTTGTGACACGGCAAATTTTATATCCCACGCCGCACCACTATACTCGCCCTGAGGGCTATTTTAACACACTCCGGCAACTTCTCTTAGGCACAAACTTCTATTTTTAACGCGGCCTATTTTTATATAAGGGCGCCCGGTCACGTTTATCTTTTACCCGCACGGCTGCTCACTGGCACTGCTCCTATCTCCGGCGTGAACTCGTGATTCGACGGACGACCTGGGGACGGTCGCAACCCAACCCTCGGCGGCAAAAATCTCCTGTGGGCCTAACTGAAACTGCGCGGCACTAGTAAGACACACAACTCGGGATACGAGATCGCACGCACATATACGCTGGACTTCAGAACACCAATAAAAGAAAAGAAGAAATAATTCTGATTTTAACAATTTGAAATTTATTCACGCTCAATTCCGTCTATAATAATCCGCAATGTCACAAATCTCGCGGACGCACAATTTAATGCCGCTCGCGAGTTAAACGCGTCACTGGTAGAGAGAGAACGTCCCTACGCTTTCCTTTAACCTGGGAATAAAAGGCACGTCGGGGAGCGACCAGGCTTGCCGACACGGACTCACACTCACCGCGATGATGGCTCGCTGCAAAGTCCTGACGGTGTATCTCGCTCGCTCCTCTTTCTCTCTACGCACGTCACGCTTCTACGCTTACAGATTTTCTTACGCACTTCTTCGCTTCTCCGAGTATTCTCAACTTTCTTACTGGTACTCGCTACAACGACTCTTACAAAAAAAACTCTCAACTTCCAGTTATACTCGATAATACTACTCTCGCTCAACTCTACGATACTACGCGCTCAGCAGACAATGGCTGACTGAGCGAGCATCAGAAATGTGCTCGCTCACTTCCTTCTTCTTCAATCATTAAGCCTATCGCTATCTTTTTCGCTCCTGTATAGTTCAATGGCACACTACATTGCGTCAATTACGCAATGTAGTAATTGTCGCTGTAGTCCTTCTTCTCGCTCCCTTTTGGCTTATTACACGCGAGAAGAAGGCCGTTCGGAACGTTCGTCGGTAACTTTAGGTGCAACCGATCTGCCACCTGTTGCGCACGCCATTTGAATGCGTAATTTGCATTTAGGTTGGCACAGTGGAGGCGCACCTTAATTGCTGTGTTTTCAGTACTACGGCACGCTGATTCACAGCTTCCTCTTCGCTTTATCAGCATGCAGCTGCACTCTCTCTCTCTCTCTTTCACACGCGGGCAGCGCGCTGGCTGTCTTCGCAAGGCATCTGGCTTGCCACTCCGGCACACTCGCCTTCTCTCTCACTCTCATGCTCCGGCGCATACTCCTTCTCCCTTAGCTACATGTGCGCAGGCACGGCACGCAGGCTGTTGCTATGCCTCTCTCATTCTCCCTACTCCGCTACGCTTTCTCTCTCTCCCTCACTCCTGTACGCTTGTAGTTTCTCCCAATATCCCGTATGTATGCTCGCATATATAGCGCGCAGGCTACCGCTCTAATCTTCTCTCTCACTCTCCCTACTCCGGCACTCGCGCTCTCTCTCACTCCCATGTGTTCGTAGCGCGCTGGTTACGGCAGTACACACGGTGGCTCTCTCACTCTGTCTCTCCCACTCCGGCACGCTTGCCTTCTCTCTCGCTCTCATGCGCGGCACGTTTCTCTTTCTCTCTCGTATTCGTGAGTCGTCGCACCATATAGTCGCCGTGTACGTGTGTAATGTTTGTGTGTGTAGTGTCAGTATTTGTGTTTGTGTTGTGCTCGTGCATGTGGCCGCTGTTATTGTTTCTTTCGGCCCGCGGGGACGGCACGGCTTAGCTACAACCTACTCGCTCGGTGTGTGCGTGTCTGTGTGTTCACGGCCTTGGCTCGTCGGCTGCTCCTCGTACCTCAACAAACAAGAAAATCCATGTGTTAGCTCCGGTGTATTACATACACACGGAGCTGAGGTCGAGGAGGAGTCGGCATCGTAGCGGCTTTTTCTGCTAATGCATTCGGCATTACAATCTTTCATCGTAGTTGATAAGTTGTTGATTTGTTTTTTCCCCTTGTTAGTGAGTAAGTTATAGTTAGCTAGTAAGATAGAAAAAAAATTAGTTCATCGTCGAAATGGATTCCAACATTGAAGGGAACCGATTGGCTGAAATATTAGCAGAGAAGGTGCGTCTGGAAAAAGTCTTTGAATCATACGAGAAGGAGAAGATTTATCGGTTGCTGAAAACAAGTAGGCTAAGCAAAGAGGGAAATCGAGTCGATTTGGTAGATCGTCTGATTCGGTTTGATTTGCGGCGAACATTTGGATCAGGTGCGGTACCCTGGAATATAGGGCAGGACAATGATCCGTCGAGAGGATCGGTAGTTGATCAAAACCTCAGTTGATCAAAACAGATCTTCTCGTATCGAAACTAGACGGCATCAAGAGGTAAATATTCCTAGGTGGGAATCGAACCAACAAGTAGAACCAACTCGTCAGATTCCCGGTTCAATCCCTATGTCAACCGAAGAAATTTACACTCGGTCAGTAGAGAAAAACTTAGCATCGGAAGGAATAAATTCTTCACAGCCGCCATTAAATCGACAACACCAATCAAGGATGACAAATGCCAGAGACTTTATTCAGCAATCTTTTGTTGGTGGAAACAGTAGCTCATCGTTTGTAAGACAAGCTTCCCCGGAAGCTAATCATAATGTGAACTTATACCCTCCGAACGTGGGGTACCCATGGCCTTATCTGCCCATGTATCTCCCACACGGATATTATCCACCAATGGCATATGGGCCAGCTTATGGACAGCCCCCATACCCCATAGATTTTCATAATAATTCTCAAATTGACCCTAGGTCAATGGCTTTCGCCCAGCCTTCGTTGGTAGATTTGTCAAAACGTTCTTCAAACTTGGATACGACATTCCAGAGAGAAACGAGAACATGCACTCTCTTACAAAAGTGGCAAGTTAGTTTCTCAGCGGCATGCAGAGAGGATGTCGAAGAATTCATAGAAATAATAAAAGAATGCCAGCACTCACTGAGCGTGACTGACGAAGAAATCCTCAAGCTAGTCCCATCGATTTTGTCAGGTGACGCTCGTTTCTGGGCACGGCCCCTAAGTAAAAGTTGGAATTCGACGAGTGATTTCTTTGCAGCGCTTTGTTTGCAATATGGAGTACCTGACTTCCAGGCCAGACTGGAAGATGAGATTAGAGCTAGGACTCAGGGCCCAGACGAACCCATCTCGTCGTTTATTTCAAACTTAAGATTATTATTGGACAAAGTTGAACCAAGAATGTCTCTCGAAGCGCAACTCGAGAGAGCATATCGTAATAATTCAGATCGTTCGAAGGACTGCAAATCATAGGACAGAGAGAAGAGATCAGGAGAGAAAGGGAAAAGACCTATCGGCCCCCACCGCCTCCTGAAGCATCTCTCTTCCCTAACTTCGCTTGCAAGGTGAAAAAGCGAGTGAAGACAGCAGTTATTAACACTACAGATGAAGACAAGCCAAGTGTAGCAGCATTGAAAGAGACTTCGAAGGAACTCACCCTATCAAAACGTCGCAGTGAAGCTTCTTCGACCGGCACACGCAACTGAAACTAGAGTTGCACCAGACACTTGTTGGGTATGCAAAAAGCGAGGGCATTGGGCGAGGGACTGTAGGTACCGACAAAGCATCCTCTGCTTTCGTTGTGGTCACCATGGAGTTCTGGTTAAAACTTGTCCGAAGTGTAGTGTAGAAACACCAAAGACAGAGCAAGTAACTAAAAAACAGGATCGACGCCAGCTAACAGTAGCGCGTTAGCTTCCGTAGGCTCACCACTCCAGTCGGAGACAGTGTTAGTCAAAACTAGTTTCGTCTCACCTCCACCGAAGCAGCTGCAGCATTAGGCCATCTGGACAATCGCCTCTATGTAAACATTGAAATACAAGGGCATATTTTTCCCGCATTGCTTGACAGTGGCGCGATAGCTTCGTTCATAGGTCCAAGGCCAGCAGAATTGCTTAAGTCACGCATAACCCCTTGCTCGACGTTCATGATAATGGCAAATGGGCAAACCGATAAAATAATGGGAGAAGTAGAGCTGACGTTCACCATAGATGGTGAAGAAATTGCCACACGGATAAGGGTCTCTAAGGCTCTTAATTACGATGTCATCCTCGGAATGGACATAATGGAGCGCCTACAGATGCAAATTAATTTTGCTGAGCGAACTTGGTACACTCCGAAAGGAATTGTTCACCCCTGCTACCCCAAAAACACGGATCCATCTTCGATCTTGGCAGTCGCAGCTATTGATGCGTAGCAGAGTTATCGCAAGGAGAAAGGATACTTGTACGAGTCAAAGTAGACCCCTTTCTGGACACAACCGGTGGACCAATCGGACCTGCCCGGATTACACCGCACAGAATCGATGTACAAGGACATGCGCCTATAAAACAGAAAAGCAGACGCATCTCGCCAAAATTGTTGGCGGCAGCACATGCAGAAGTTGATCGGTTATTAGCTGAAGGGATCATAGAACCTTCGGAGAGTCCCTGGAGCAGCTGCCCGGTTATTGTCCCCAAAAAGGATAATTCGATTCGATTTCGCATTGATTATCGTTCATTAAATAAAATCACAAAGAAGGATTCCTACCCACTTCCTCATATGGATAGTTTGTTAGATAATTTAGGAAATGCGAAATACTTGTCGAAGATTGACCTCAGACAAGCCTATCATCAAATCTCCTTAGAAGAATCAAGCAAAGAAGTCACGGCCTTTGCGATTCAAGGGAAGGGCTTGATCCAATTTACGCGTCTTTCTTATGGCTTAACCAATGCCCCTGCGAGTTTTCATAGGGCAATGGATAATATTTTCGGGCCAGAATGGCAGCCGCAAGTCTTCGTCTACATGGACGACATTATTATCGCCACAGACACGTTTGAACAACACTTAGACTTGTTACTGAAAGTCTTATCGAAACTAAAAGATGTAGCGTTGCAAGTCAATGGTGACAAATGTAACTTTTGTTGCTCCGAAATTCGATATCTAGGCTTCGTTGTAAATAAAGACAGGTTGAAATCTGACACAGACAAAATCGCACCTATTCTGAATTTTCCTGTCCTTAAGACTCTAAGGCAATAACGTAGTTTTTTAGGAATGGTGACTTGGTACGCTAGATTTATTCAAAACCTTGCCGAAATTAAAGCGCCACTCAACGAACTTCTTAAAAAGAATGTACGTTGGTTTTGGGAGGGGGAGCAGCAGAAGGCTTTCGAGACATTTCGCCTTCTGCTTACGCAAGCACCCATGCTGGCGCGGCCCGATTTAAGTCTACCGTTTATCCTACAGACGGATACGAGCGATAGACAATTGGGCGCAGTGCTCAGTCAGGAGTTTGCTGATGGCGAGCATGCTATCGCGTATGCTAGCCGCTCCTTAACAAAGGCGGAGAGGTACTATACAGTCACCGAAAAAGAATGTCTAGCAGTACTGTGGGCGGCAGAGAAATTTAGAGGTTATTTGTTAGGAGAAGAATTTACAGTGATTACTGATCACAGTAGCCTTCTGTGGCTCCATAATCTGAAAGATCCAACGAGTCGTTTGGCAAGGTGGGCTACGGCTCTCCAGGTATATAACATGAAGCTTGTACACAGGAAAGGGGCATTACATAAGGTCCCTGATGCACTGTATCGAGCATTCGATAAAGAATTAGACGAAGCTGCAGTCATAGGCTTAGCTAGCACTGATGAATGGTATACTAGTCAGTTCAAACTTGTAGAACAAGATCCTAGTAAATTTCCAGATTGGAAAATTGAAAATAACCTGTTATATCGACATTGCCCCGATCAGTTTTTCGACGAAACTATCTCAGACCTGGATAGGTGGAAGTTGGTTGTCCCTGAGGCAGATCGAGAAAGAGTGTTGTTCGAATACCATAACGCTCCTTACGCAGGTCACCTCGGCGTTGAGAAAACTAGATATCGTGTCGCCCAAAGTTATTATTGGCCATCGTTGTATAAGGATGTAGTTAGGTACGAGAAGCAATGCATGGGCTACCAGATGCACAAAATATCACAACAGGCACCAGCAGGCTTAATGGCGAAGCGAAAGATCGGAGGTCCCTGGTTGATTGTCGCAGCGGATATTATGGGTCCATTTCCGCCTAGTAGGTCGTTGTATCGTTATATGTTAGTCTTTCAAGACTTGTTTACAAAATTCGTTGAAGTTAGGCCTCTTCGTCGAGCAACTGCTCAATTAATTTCGAAAGCTTTTGACGAATTAGTTGTATTTCGTTGGGGATGTCCAAAGTACTTAGTCACGGATAATGGTACAGAGTTTTCCAATAACTTGAGTTACCGCGTCTCAAAAGTCCATATCTCGGACTTGAAACCGTTTGTGCAATCTACAAAAACCCCCTTAACTTCCACAGATTCCACTCCGTCTACATCACCGGTCAAGGATAATAGTCGGAAGGGGGCGCGGAAGAGGACGCGGAGAACCAGCTCCGTTACGTCGCCCAGGCGAGACGCCGTTGCGGGAGGAGGTGGCTACCAACTCCGACAGCGATCGTCTGGTGGAGATCGCGGCTAAAGAGATGTTGCTTGGGTAGACGGTGATAAAGAGCCTCCACTGACCGACCAGCCTCCGGGACCAAACCCCCCCTCGCCACAACGCGTCTTCCGGGGACAGCTCGGATTGCATCAGCCTCTTGTACCGGTAAAGTTACGTGGCTTCACGGCCACGAATGGGCAGCCGTACCAGGCACCCACATCTTCTCAGGCTGATGCGTCCGCAGCTCCTCTGGAGCGCGACCCGTGGGAGGGATTATTATACGAGCCATTTGGAGGGGGACAAGCAACCGACGGAGGAGTGGAAAGTGGGGCTCAGATCTCGCTCGAAACCCCGGGGGGACCCTCCACCATCAGGGTCAGCATCAAGCAACAGAAGAAGGCGACGAAGAAGGTGGCTGGCAGAGGCGGATATTGTCTTTCGACATGACAGGTCGGTGCAGACAGCCCCGGATGGGGGAAGCTTTAGCGACCTGTCAAAGGAGGCCAGACCCCCGGTGTTACCAAGCCCGTGGGGTTGCAGTTGGAGGCCCCCGGTGCCTACGGTAAGGAATACACCCTTGAATCGGATGAGGTGCTGAGAGGAAGCGTTGGCGGAGGAGACGGAGAGGCAGTTGGAGGAGGCGCATAGGCGTATCAATTTGGAAAAACAGTTTACCACGCCAATGACGATCCGGCAACAAGAGGCCGAATGGTATCTGCACATGGGCGTGCTGGGCCCAGTCCCAGCCGCCTGTCCGATAGAATTGGGAGAGGAGGACCGGCCACCATCTCCGTACCCCTCTGTGTCCATCCTCGCCTGAGGCGGGGTAGTTTCTGTTTCCGGTGTGGGAGATCGGGCGCGAACACAAAAAATTGTGTGAGCGAATATTGCAGGTTGAGGAGAGAGCGTGCGTCGAGTGCCGCTTGTCCGTCGACTCTCTCATCGGGGCAGAATGCGCCCTCGTCTTCGGGTGAGCACTGAGGGATGACTGGTAGTGATACCGCAACCCTCTTCACCACACCTCTTCTGCTTTTATCGAAACTTCTATCGAAACTTTATAGGCGCTTTTATTGAAACATTTATCGAAACTATTGTAGAAACTTGTTGACTTTGTTGTATACTTGGACTTTATTGGAAATCGTAGTAAAGATCTCTCTCTTCTAAAGCCCCAGATTCTTTTTTTGATGGACCAATGAGTTTGTCGTCTAGTGTCCAAAGATTCTGGTACGTTTTTTCTCTCTCTTTTTCGCATTGTTGTTGGCGAATTGAGAAGGAGTAGAGAGACGTTGTAGAATAGAGGAGGCATCAAATCACAAATTCCTTGTCAAGGCTTTTAGCATAATGGTTGTCGGTGCTAAGAGATTGGGTGAAGTAAGGAGTTCATGCGTGATCTCCCAAACGTGATGCACAACCTTCTCTGTTAGAAAAAAAAAATTTCGGAGACAATTGTCAGTGTCACGGAATCAGTCCAAGATATTATTCGTAGTAGTTTTCGAAAATCGTAATTATCGTGTTACCAAAGAAAATTATTAGGTAGATGTTACGATGAGTAGGATCCTCTGTGGTTATGGCAAACAGAGAAGTTAAGTTTAATGGAATGTCATTGAATTTTATGTTATTAAAACACGCCTATTGAAAACTTTTTGAAGTAGTTACTTGAATATTGTTGCAACTTGTCTTATCGAAACCCCCCCTTACCGAAACATAGTTCGCAGGTACTTCTGGAACCTCTCCCGCCCGAGACGACCACAGGTACTTTTGGGCATGCAACTAATTACATTGCAAGTAATTAGTTGCACCGGAGTAATTCTTTAGTTTTTTTATTTGCTGCAGCATCAAGAAGCCGCCTAACTTACATTTTTGTATATATTTTTTTCATTGAATAAATTCATTTTTTGCATCTATTAATCTTGTTGCTACACCTTCACTTCCCAACCGAACCCTTAATAGCTCAGCGCATCCGGTGAGAAGTGCATCCCGTTACAATATATAATTTGTATATCTCTCGCTATGGGTCGTCACGACAAACTTGACCCCAACCGCAGGTGTTAGTTGAGGTTAAGGTCGAGAAATGCTCATGATGGTCAACAGCACGGGATAAAAAATTCCTATGGAAATATCATCTTACAAGTCCGTACAGTACACGACACACATACGTGTGTATGTATGTGTGTGTGTTCGTGCATGCGCGTGCGTGCATGTGCGTGTGCGTGTGTGTGTGCGTGTGCGTGTGCGTGTGCGTGTGCGTTTTTTTTTCGGAAGAGATGGAGAATGCTTTTTACGCACCATGTCAAGAGCTACTCGGAGCTCCCCGTGTATGGGGCTCGCCAAGTTGATGGTCTAACTTGTCTAGTCAGATGGATGGACCAGATCCGGCTGTATCATAGCAGGACCCCTACCCACCGAACTCCAACCTCTTGTCTTCCGTAAGCCTAAACGAAACCCCCGCGGAACTGCCTCTAGGTATTACTTCGCGGGGGAGGCATTAGCTAATTGACTCTTCCTTCTTGCTGTCATTCCCTACATCCCCCGACTGATGTTAGTTGGTTGGGGGTTCAGGATAGGTTGCCTTCT
>JAWWEQ010049115.1:0-14202 GCA_035583055.1 Torymus tubicola
AAAATTGATTTCTTGCAACTTAACTTATAAAAAGGATTTGAAATATCTAAAATCCACAGAAATATTAATTTTTTACATACAGAGTTAAAAAAATTAATCAATTTTCTAAATTAACAAAAAAAATTAGCCAACTAACGAAATCATATGGCATTTTTGAATAATGCCGTCGTGCCTATAATGTAAAAACGAAGTTTTTACATGTGACGAGCGAAGCGAGGAGCGGAGGGTTGGCGTGTCGAGCGTAGCGAGACACGCAGGGGGTCACAGCCCCCTTAGTTTTTAAGATAGTTTAATATATAATATTACGTAACATTAAACTTCATTTGATATAAATTATTCTTTGTGTATATGTCTATGATTTATGTAGTAGTTGAAAGACTGACATATGGCAACGTCGCAGTACCCCGGGGAGCTGCGCGCTGCAACCCGGGGGGCGAACAGATGATGTGGAAGATTGATGAGAGTTGGATGAGTGGTCGATAAGATAAAGTACGTTTTGTCCTCTGGTTACCATTTGGACTCATCAGTAAGCCTGATGACAACCCGTGCCTTAGACGCGGAGGATGCCTCTGCTGTCTCTTGCGGACATATATATAGTAACCGCTGGGCCTTCCTGTCGCTTGCAGGTTTGTAAGGTAGGTGCGAGCTCTAGTGGTTGAGGAGCGAAGTTAGCGGAGCTGCCACAGTTACTCGTAGCATAATCGTTAAGTTGAGGTTAGGTATTTCATTTTGGAGATTGTTTGTATAGTGCTTTTTTTCAATGCGACGTTGCCATGTTTGTAACGTCTAGCGGAAAGGATTAACAAACGTATATTTTCATACTTCTGATCACAAATATCTGAAAAGTTTTCGTGGCTCCATGCATTTTTTAAGTGACATTGCAAAGCATAAATCATAAATTATAACCATCTCTTTTCTTAACTTCCTCCGCATTCGACTTCTATATTTATTTCTACTCAAAACACGTGATTCTATTGACATGGCAATGCATTGTCATGTAAAAATATACATTTTCAAGAATTTTTTACTCAAAAATGTTCGTGGCAACCTAGGTTAAATAAAATATCAAAAAATTTGTCAAAATCTGAGGAATAATATATATTTTTTTCGTAAGTCTACACATTCAACTTCTTTTTCATAGAACCACCTTAACAGAGAAGAAAAAACACGTAGGGATGATATAGTTAAGCGGTATCACATAACACATGTAATTATTTATTATAGTGAACTTATAGGTATACAAATTTATAATGAATTTATGCAAAAATTTAGTATTTACATTTACAAATCCTGCCGGTAAACTGCCAACCGACGGTCCCGCCAAGTATGTACAGGAGAATGGAGGATCACCCCTGTCAGAGTAGCTGTAGACTTCTCTTGTCTTCCCAAAATTCGTAATATTATAGAAAGTTCAACATTGAGTGATGTGTTAGTAACTATGTAATTTTTCGTAAATATCTGAAAAAATTCTTATGAATTTTAGAAATAAGAAGAAGGCATAATAGTTATATAATAAAAATAATGTTTTCCTACGCGGGCGCAATTAAGGTCGTAGGTTCTATACAATAAGGTTTTGTAGGAATGTGAGCTATGGCGCCTCTTATTAGGTGTTAAGTATAGTACTTTCTGACCGCTGGCTGAATATTTTTGAAGTTACAATGTGGGCATAAAAAGTAATTTACACGCAATAAGGTTCGAAATGTTGTCAGTGAAGTTAACTTATGGGTACTTGACTACAATAAATTAATTTCAGTACTTTCTTGTGTTTAATTTGTATATAAGGATGAACAAATTTGAATATATTTTTGAGAACAGTTACACAGGTGTTTCCGAGAGTTGTTTGCATTAATTGACTATCGATAACTGATTTCACAACTTTCGTTTGCTTGATTTTCAGTAAACAATTTGAATGTACTTACTTCAATATAATCTGTTTAGCAGATTATTAACAACATACTATTTCTTGTATAGTCATGAACAAAATTATTAAATTTGTAGAGAAGTTTTATTGAGTAGATGGCATTAGGAACGAGACCATCAGAGAACGTGAAAGCGAAAGGAAGTGGGAAAGGGACATAGATTATACAGAAAAACGTCTATACTTGCCTTTTTTTATACTTTCGTAGAAATATTTATATTATCAATATTATTAAATTTTATTACTTTTTTAAAAAAAATTTTTTAGTGATACATTAAGACAAGGAAAATATTATAATCGACCACAGAGAGATCGATAAATAGATAGATAGATTGATAGATTGATTGATAGATAGATAGATAAAGAGAGAGGACCCGAAAGAGGTAGAGGATAATTTCCGACTGCGACGCGAGTCAGAACGCCATTCAGTCAAGAGTTGAGTCGCGGGCTTCTGCTCAGCCTCTGCTGTGTGCGCAAACGTGATCGCTCGCACCAGGAGCCAACAGCCACCACCAGCCTGCCACCATCATCGCAACGGCCGACGGCAGCCAGCCTTAATATGATCGACCAGCCGCCACAACCTCGAGCTCGGAGGACGCCCCGACGCCAGCGACAGGTAGCGCTGAGGCCACCAGCCAGCGACGGCCTAGAGAGGCAGGTGAGTAGCTTTCGAGCTATTAAGGAATCGGCTGTCACGCAGACGTGCACACCTGGTTAAGAGCAGAATCTAGACTCTCTTTTCCAACCTTCCTCATCGTAGGAGTCAGCCTCCCACCGATTCAGCGGTAGTCGTTGCAAACAGCCTCCGAATTCTGCTGAAAAAATAAGTTGTAGCGTGTTGTACTGGGACACTAGAAAGTACAACGTTACAACTGTTTGAACAAAATACCAAGACTATATCGATTTTGATTTAAAGCATGATTTTAAAAAATACTATATTCTGTGGCAACAATTTTACTGTCAATACAACCTGGAGAACCCGCGACATTGCATTCTAAAACACGATTAAGAGACATTAAAGAGACATTAAACGACGTACCATAAATCACAGATTTATTTCTCTGTTGATTATTGAGGGATAATGCAAATCCTACAGTCCATCCGCAGTAACCACTCTTTCCTTTATACCTGACCAATAACCATAAAATTTCTTTATCTCTGGCCAATAACAATATGTAACGTATTGTACTGGTGGGGATGGATTTAAATATCCCTGAAGTCAGGTCTCAAGCAACACTTTGTCTTCGTCTACCATAGAGTACACTTCGCAACTATGGAAGCGTCTGAAGAGAAAGAAAATATTAGAATTGTTCTGTCTGACCACGAACTTGCCGGTGGACATACACTAGCTAAACGTGTTCGTGGGCAAAACAAAGAAATCGAAGATGGTGTAAGCGTCTTCGATAGTGTAGAAAACGCCGAGAAGTGCGTATCTGCACTTGTCGATTGTAAAAAAAAACAAAATCGACAAATGGCTGGCGGCAGCCAAAGATAAAGAAAAAAAAGGTTTGAGTGCCGACTTCCATTTCAAGTTGGAAGAGCTTGGTGTTAAGGCAAAAAGGCACGATTGGACGCTTTCTCGGTACGGGTGGTATTAAAAAAAGGTTTAAATGAAGATTTTTTCATTTTAACCAGCTACCCCGTACTGAGGAAGGGAAAAAAGAGGCAAATTTAAAAGAATCAGCGAAGACTATTGCCGATGGACCAAGAGAGAAGAATGGAGAAAAAGAGAGAGAACGCAAAGTGCAGTTAAGTTTGACTGTGGCACTCATCAGCGTAGGCCAGCTATACGGGCTTCAGTCACACACTGGACAGCAGTGAGATCGATATATGGACAATGAAAAATTGTTTATTTTTTGCAATATTTGCATAATACTTAATTAGAATTAATGAACACACAATATAATTAGAATAAATAATGTTTTATTTATACAACTTTGTTTATAATCTATATTATACTAATATTATTATATAATGATTTATTTATAATCAAAATAAAAATCAATTTATTATAATTTTTCTTGTTTTATTTTTATTTTTGTTCGAAAGCTTTCCAGTTCTTGCTTTTTTAATACCTGTTCAATTTTTTCTTGTCGCGCGCACATACTTGCTTGTTTATCCAGTAATTCGGTTTGATTTTCTTTTTCAATATCAGATTTCAAAATGGTCCTTAAAGTTTTAATTTCTATAATAATATTTTTCTTTTCTTGAATTAATTTCTTTTTACATTCTTGGAAATCTTTGTTTATGCTTTGTTATTTTTCCTTCAGCATTCGTATTCGTTACTTTACTTTTTTACTTTTCCAAATTTGTTACTTCCTCAACATTTTTTCATTCTCTTTTTTTTCAAGAGCTTAATCATATCACCACTAGTAGCTCCTTTATTAGCTGACTCCTTTTTTGTAGATTTTGATTTCGTTTTTTATGTTTTCCTTATTAAGGCAGTCTTATACCTAATGGCCCCTGAGGCCATAAATACCTGAAAAAATGATTTAAAAGGGTATTATATAATATAGATATACACGGTGTCCCATGTGTATAAATACCATACACATAACTTATTTTCTACAATATAATTCAAGATACAGACCATCTATCCAGAAATATGGCGATTTTGAAAAATATGCTTCTGCGTAGTATGAAAACTCAAAGTTAAAAAAACATGTATTTTTTAATCTTAAAAATTGACTGTTTGAACGTGTACATATTTCGTCGCATTTTTGATGCTCGACTTTAATAACTTTGCAAAGAATCACCATTTTTCAATTTAAAAAATAAAAGTAAATGGAAGCTCATTTTCTCTAGTTTTTATTTAATATTCATACCATGTTGATGAAAATAACGAAAACCCACTTACTTTGCATTCTGAGCTTCAAACAGGAATTCTGAAAAACTCTTCCCGAAAATTAGTTTTTTCGTCATTTTTTCAAACAAGTTAAGGTCCGTTTTTGGTGAATTTCCACGTGTAAGAAAAGTAAAGTCAATGGCCAAAATCGACAATTTCATCAATCTATATGTTGGGATTATAATCGGTGCGAAATCCTGTTATCTGCTAGATCATAGCATAGGCTAAGATAACTCATTATTTGGCTTAACGCTAAGAAATGTATAGGTTAATTCTTATTGAATGGTAGCCTATATTACTTCTATAAATAGTTATTTATGCAGAAAGTGAAATCATGAACCTGTTCGCATCCAGAAACTTAACGGAAGGAAGGAAACCCTAAATTTGGACCTTTCTTAGTACTGAACCAAGTTGACCTGTCTTCATATGCAACCGAGTTTTGACCTGTTTTCACACTCGAGTTAAGACCTTTTTCCTTTCAGCCGATGATAATAAGAGCGTGCGAGAATCTCGTGTGGAGAGAATCACCCGTCCTTTCCCCTTCGATTCCCATTCAACAGAAAAAAAATTAGTTTAAGCAACAAAAACGAGAAACAAATGCACTTTCATATAACGAAAATTTTAAATCAGTAGTTTTAACACAGATATCATTCAATGTAGATGGTTCTATCAAGCTGATTACACATGCAATTCAAGGGTGCTACTGAAAATCAATGAAGTAATAAAACTAAATACAAACCTAACTGATGTGGATTATTTAGAATATGCACAATGATGACGATTGTGGTTGTTGTTGATACTGAATTTTCTGAAATGCTCAAACCATGTAAAATAACACAAATAGCAATAGAAAAGCAAAACAGTCAAATAGACTGTAACAAAAATGTAGTAAATTTTCAAAACAGTCAAAAAGAGATTGTATCAGTATTGTCACCCGATGAAACCGTAGAAAAGAGAGTGCCTCCTACCGTAAGTACATAAAAAATAGACTTATCTATTTCTAACGTATAGTTTGTTTATACAAGATAATAA
The DNA here is from genome assembly GCA_035583055.1 of Torymus tubicola. Taxonomy (NCBI): domain Eukaryota; kingdom Metazoa; phylum Arthropoda; class Insecta; order Hymenoptera; family Torymidae; genus Torymus; species Torymus tubicola. Next base: position 5,796 of record JAWWEQ010049115.1, read on the forward strand.
CATAATTCCTATATTTTTATAGTTTCTGCTGACTTCGATGGCATTCCTGGTATTGAAAAATATGATGAATTCCATACCATTGATTACTATGGTATTTATAAATAGACATTGCGAGGGATCGGATGTACCATGGATATATTTTAAAAAAGAAACACGATTGAATATGGGATTTGATCATAGGAGAATACGATGCTTGGTCAGGGTGGCTTTCTGTATTGCTTGTTGATCTCTTGACTGGAGTGACAGCTGATGTCAATCACATCAGCTGTGACTCCATCAGTGCATCATGGATGATAGATTTCCAATTTGATATTTGCTCCCTAAACTTTTTGTTTCAATAAAGAACAATGTTGCTGGAGCAACGATGAAACAAAATTTTGGATCGAAAAATGAGATGATGGATCGCATACACGAGCTCGCGCTGAATCACTCGTTTCTATTCTTCTGAGGCATCTTCGAGGCGGTGCAGCACTGTGTGGTGAATAAGCTGCGCATGCCACTGGGCAAGCCCGAGGAGATCGTTGCCGCCTGGTGATATAAGTGGGATCGGAAAATTATTGACAATTCCAACAGTGGTCTATTTTCACCTACATCGACAAGAACAACATAGAGTCGCTGCTACCGATTAACAACCCCGAGATAGATTTCAGCATTGTTTTCGCGATTCTCGGGCAGAAGAATCGCGTAGTACCTGATAACAAAGGTAAAAGTTAATCTTTCATCCTTTTATTTGTATTGAACAAATAATGAATAATGTAAACAGTGGTTTCGTTGTTATAGGTGACATTGACGCAAAAGATATGAACATATTGTCAAAAATTAGTAAATTTTGACAAAAATTACTAATAGTAATATTATAGTACATATTCTAAATAATCTAAATTATTTGAAATAAAATGTACGTTTAACATTTCGCAATACACAATACAATGGCTTGATTTTGTTATATGTACAATTAAAATATACTTAATTTGACACAATACTGTAACATTATTACCTCCCATTTTAATACACTTTATTGTATTTTGACAATACAATAAATAAATAATTAAATATAAGAATACATTTTTCTTGCGAAAGACTAATTATTAAGAGAATTGTGGAATCTTGGAGATGGGAGCAGAAATTAGGATGTCAAATAACAACACAATTACGTATGTAATAAATAAATGAAATTTAATTTATAATTAATTTAAAATATAATAGGATGTTGCAAAAGTATCATGAAAATAATTCTATTCCAATGACATTAATATTATACCATTAGGCGTCATTATGCTGCTAAACCACGAATTATTAAGATTTAATAATAGAGGACATAAAAACAGGATTGTGGAAAATATTAAATGTATTTTGTTTACCAGTGTCGACAATATTTTTTAAAAAGATAAGTTTTCCACCGCTTGATGAAAAATTACGAAGCATGATAGTATCTGTAATTGAGTGGAGGAAATGAAAATACTGTATTTTCACTAAGTGGAATTCCACCGAAACCGAAACATTGGATAAAATGAATTCCATTTCCTACCAATGGATTATTATCTAGATGCAATAAAAACATTATTGCACGGTATAAGTAGTGTAAGTCTTGCAAATTAATGTGATAATCAGTCAGAACTTTTTTTACATGTTTCAAACATAAAACCCAAACGAAATCACTCACTTTAAGATGTTAAAGGCCATAAAAATATATTCTTTACTCACTTTATTTAAAAAATGAACAAATTATTAACAATTTTGCCGTCCCATAACTATAGAAACATTTAACAAATTCTCTATTAAACCAAGTAATACTCTTATTTTTATTCATTAATTCCTTATAAAATACTAGTTTGCATTAATTCCTTATAAAAGAATACAAATTTAACTAAATTAATGTATGAAATATATTCATTTTAAGAGTTTAATTGAGTTTTAATTTAATTTTAATATTTGGTTTGTCCACCGTTGTTTTTAATTAGTTCAAAAATACGGCTCTGCATACTGGTGACTAACTTATTAATGATATCAGCGTCAATCTCTCGCCATGCTTGCAGAACTGCATTTTTTAACTCTTGCACAGAGTTTTATTGTTTATTATTGGCATACACTTTACGAACAAGAATACCCCAAAGATTTTCTATAGGATTCATGTCCGAAGAACACGCAGGCCACTTCAAAACTAAAATATCATTATCAGAAAACCATTTTTTAGTTTCTCGACTTCCATGTATTGACGCATTGTCTTGCTGAACAATGAGATGAATACTCCCTATACCATTAAGCTGACACCACCAAAATTTCTGCGGGAGAAGTATTGTGGTTCTTTTCGTAAATCTCTCAGTAAGAGTGGACACCATCTGGTCCGTTAAGGTTAAATTTTTTTCATCTAAGAATACCACCTTGAAAATTAAAAATTATCACAATTTGTTATTACTCAAAAACGTTAATAATTTACCATTTCAAAGTTTGTAGTCACGTTCAATCTAGCAAAATCTACTCTAGCTTCTTTATGACGTGGCAATAATATATATATAATCAGTCCAGCAGGACAAATAATATTCATAAGTCCAGTATTTGGTGGTCAAGCATCAGATAACGCTTTTTTTAAACAAAGTGGAATAATAAGTAAATTAGAGCCATTTATTGATGCAGTTATGGTTGACAAGGGGTTCGATATTGAAGAAGAGTGTATAAAAAATAATATAAAATTGCTGATGCCTCATAAATTAGGAAAACAAAAACAATTTACTCTTGGTGATTTTGAGTACACAAAGGGCATTGCACGGGCCAAAGTTCACGTAGAACGAATAATGCAAAGAATCAAAATTTTCAAGATTTTTCAAAGTAGAATACAGTATAATATTTTACCACATGGATGAAATTTTCAAGATAGTTTTCAAGTTAGTTTGTGGAATTGTTAATCTGAGTACTCTAATTTTGAAAAATGACTCATTTTTATGAATGAAAATAATTTTATGAATTTTAAAATAATTTTATTATGAATTATAAATAATTTTTGAAATATTTTTGTAAAATAAATAAATGCGTCTTTTATATTCTTATTAAAATTTTATTTAATAAATAATTAAATAACATTTAAAAATATCAAATTTTCTCAACTTTTTTATAACTACCTTACATTTTTTACAAAATCACAGTTCAAGTCTTCACTTTACTATTCTAGTATGACACATTCATTATGTCTCCATTTTTTTTTCATTCAATTTTGACAGCATGTGCGCAAAGAACATATATTTTAGTTTACATATATAATTTTTTACTAAATTTTCATCGTATTGTACTGTAAATACTGAACAAGATTTATTGTTTGAAAAATAAATAATAAAATCACACACTCTTAGCCCAGTTTTGAACATACCTAGTTGTATTTGACAATAATATTTATGTTTTTTTTATAAACACCAGTTTTCAGTTTTTTTATTGATATACGAGAGGGTTTTCAAACATTCAAGGCCCGAACATTTTTTACCCCCCACTGGACTTTTTATTTCAATAAGTCTATCACCTTCTACGATACCATCTGGGGTACATCCAAGAAAAAGAATTGAACTGTTGACTAGTAAACCCACTTTCATAGTTTTTTTATTTGTCAATTTTTCATAGGCTTGTACAGCTTCTGGTTCACATTTTGTCCCATGTCGAGTGTTACTATTTCCTTGAAAAGTTGTAGAAATGTGATCCTCTACTTTGTGTTCCGAATCATTTTTTTTTTTTAATAAGTAGCTGTGATGAACGAATAAGCTGTACTACAAGTGAATCATTTACGCCTTTCCTGGAACCAAAGCTCATTTTGGTTACAAGTTTCCAGACATAATTTTACAGAAGCATCATGAGTAGTGCAGATTTCTTTTTCATAATAATTAATTAAATCTTTTGGTAAATCTTCATAAAGCACATTGATCGATTCTGATTTTCCATATAAAATATATAAAACAGATTTATCTTCAATAGGTTCTTAGATTTTTAGATTTAACACATTCTTGATAAGAGCTATTTTATCTGCAGAGTACTTATTAATATATTTCAATTCTACACTTGTGTTATGTTTTTCAATAACTCTTTTTTTACACAATGCATACATAGGACAATTTGGAGTATCTTCTACTAATATGTTTAGAAAATTACACTCTTTTGTTACAGTTGTTTCACGTTTTCTTTTCCCATGGCAAAACTTTTTCAATGGTATTGCTTTGTACATAGAATCTGCTATACTCTTTATCTTTCCCCATTGTTGCTGTATATCTGTACAAGTGAGATCTTCTAGCTCTTTTTCTGTATGTCTATCATAATAAAATTTTTGATAATTATGTAGTCATGATTAAAAGTACAATAGTTTAATATTCATTTTTTCTTAAACTAACCTGTTTAACAGCAACAACATTGTGTGTTTACATTTTCTTGCAACTCCAACAAGAAATGTAAATGTAAATGTAAGAAATTTTCTTGCATGAGCAGTAGCCCTTAATATTTCTGCTAATTTTGTTTATAACAAAATTTAACTCATGTGGTGCACTTTTTAATGCACTTGTTTGCAAGCACAAAGCAAATATTCTTAATACCGCATCTGTTTTTTCCAAATACCCACACAGAACAATGTGATTAGCGTTTAATACTGCATCGCCTTCAATATAAGATCGTTCTCTCTCGCCAATAAAATTAATTAATTCTTTTAAATTAATTATTTTTGTAGAAATACTGCACAAATTCATATGTTATTGAAATGACTGTTGACCTCTCCGTTCAAAAATAAACAGAGTAATGGTGCTGCAATCTAACCTAACTTGCAATTGCGAATAGTGGACTGTATAAATAGACTAAACGTATAATATACACGTAATAAAATTGGGCGTGTGCATGTATGAGCGCGTAGGTGTGGGTACGCGTGTTATACTTGTGCGCTCGTGACGCGCATGAATGATCATTTATCTATGTCTATGACAAAGTATATTACGAGTAAAATATCGTTGATTGCGAATCATTGTGAATCTTCAAATATTATCATATTTGTAAACCATTTATCAATCTTTTAGCTAAAGTTAAAAGTTTGGAAGATTTCCAAATTATCACGTCATATTTAATAATATCAATTTTATAGTATTGTCTGGTAAAGATGATATTTGACGGAATTAGTATTTAAGTAATTATTTTTATTTACCATTGACAAAGTTTCTTTTAAGAAGTATCTGTATTACGACGGTTCAACAAATATTTTTTAAATACTGCTGAATATGTGTCATATAACGTTTTGTAGTAATACTTTATTTCACACTTTTTAATTAACTACACGGAAAAAAATCAGTAGAGTCTACAGTTTTTCGAAAGCTAAATCAACAGTTTCGTTCAAATGTTAAAATAGTGTTTTAAAATTAGTAGAATTAGTTTTCTTTTAGAGCAAAAACTGCAGTTTATTACAACGTTGAAATAGAATTTAAAAAAAAAACTATATTTTATATTTCAGAAACTGTAGAATCTACTTTTCAGAAAAAGAAGTCTCTCCATTGTATGACCGAAATTATGAATTACGTACATAAATTCATTTGCAAATGATTAGTATGTAAATAATAGATAATTCGGTTTGATTAAGGTGGATCATGCGCGTGGTGCCGTATCCAGTGGGGCGCCCCGTGAGTGTCTTGATTATATAAATAATAACTTAAGCTTAAGTTATGAATATCAAGTTAGTAAAAATCGAAGGCTCATTGATGCAAGCGTGACTTGTCAGAACAATTCATGAATTTCTTTGAGTATATTAGACTGAACTACCAACAAGGGAGGGTCGATTTAAGGTTGATAAATGTAAGATTGATTTTAATTATAAGCTTAGATTATTGGTATTTTTGTAACACTACCCGTTATCGCATTTTTACATCAAAGAGGTTTACTATTTGGACCAAGATACTTATATACATCTATAGGAAAAAAAAAACTTGAATAGTCCAATGCGAGAATGGCAAACACGAGATGTAAGCTGGTTAATTTACCTTCCGTGGAGCGTATACTAATTTGCCTCCCACCGAAGCCGAAAATGCAACATTACTCTTTCTGCGCCGGGAAGGAATGTGGTACTTTCGGCTCGGCGGGAGGAAATAGTAGATTATGTATCAGGGACGCGAAACAAAAGATTCGGGCACGAGTGTGAGTATCACCGTAGCAAAGAGAGTCACCTTAAATAACATTAAATATTAACAGTTTAAGATCAACACGGTAACAATTTATCAATTTTATGAACCTGTAGATTACGTCAATACCCAAATTTAAAGATATCCATATTTTTGGACCAGCTAGAGCTAACAATTTTTCTAGTTAATTTTAACACAAATCTAACACTAATATAGTTTTAGAATATTACTGGTATATATTGGTAGTATAATTTAACTTAGTAATTCAAATTTAGTTTTCGTTTACTTTATCTAATATATTCTTATTACTTTGTTTACTTTTAATTATCATATTTATGCTTTTTTTCTATTTGCACAGTACGCTATTTCAATAAAAGTTTAACTTAATCTTAATTTCATGTTTTCTATTCATACTTTTGAATTATTTGTATTGATATATCTTATCAGTTTGAGATCTTAATAAGGTATATATAGCGACGAAAAACCATTCACACCTTAGACTTGCTACATAAGTACTCAATTAATCTTAAGACTCGAAAAAATTTACAATAAGATAATTTAAGTTAATGATTCGAAAATGAATTTTTCGTTGTGGATCTTTTTCTGCTTCTTAATAAAGTGCTTTCATTTGTGTTATGGTGATTTTATTGAGCAATATCCTGAAGTAGTTACTCGATTAGGAAACGTCAGGGGATCGTTGATGCAAACACGACTAGGTAAAAGAATTTATGCATTTCGAGGAATTCCCTACGCTGAACCACCCATTGGAAATTTGAGATTTAAAGTAAGTCATGCAATAATTACATGTATAAATGAATTAATATTAAAAAAGTAAATAATTTGAAGCATTTCGAATTGTGATAAAATATTCGAAAATATTTGAAGCTTTTAAAGTTAATTTAAATGACTGTTACTAAAAACTGAACTTTCTAACGAGCTAATTACGTATTTATTTTCCATATTGTCCAATATGAAACATTAGAAACATCTCTACATACATGCAAACACAATTATATTTTCAGCAATCAGTACCAAAAAGACCGTGGGGTGGAATTTACGATGCCACCGAGGAGGGTCCAGCGTGTCCACAAGCATACGGCGTTAATTTATCGGAAGACTGTTTAGTTTTGAATATCTATACTAAAAGGGTATGGCATAATTTTGCTCCAAAATTTTTAATTCGCTCAGAAACTCAATCAGACATTTTCGCATAAGTCTTCCATATTTATCAAAGATATGGTTTATAATTTACGTAAAGTATTTAAACGCTGATACTTAAATATTCTTATCGCAAAATGTCCAAAGTTTCGAGAAAAAAGTGTGATCATACAGGCTAACAAAAAAAAAATACTTTGCGATGGGAACAGAACTACTCCTTCTCTATGCATTTTGATTTCCTGAAGATTAATTTAAAGTAAAAAATAGATGTCAAAAAATTATCACGTAAAATCGTATGGTACTATCACATAATACGAAAATAGCTACACTAAGTGGGAAAGAGTATTATAAGAAAACTGAATGAACAAAATTTATAAAAACGTCTAGGTTATATTTGTACGTCAGAAGATAAATATTAATATTGCATTTAGAAGATAATAGGAAAAATAAGTTTTGTGATCAAATTTTGTACTTCGAATTTGTGTTCAAAAGACCAAAGTACATACACTGTTAGAAAACTTCTGCATGTATATCCAAGGGCACGGCTGCGGCCTGCTTGGCGAGTAAGGAACGTAACGTAACGTCTCGAGTGAGGAGGCGTATCCTTTATATTTTATATTGGGGTTTTCCAACCTCACTTTTTTTTACATTTCTCATATTATATTAATGCAGAAGTAAATATGATATATGAGGGATTCATTTGAAAGTACTTTTTAGATAAAATCTATCTGTAAAAAGTTTCGTGGTGAAAGATGCTTTCGTATACGATTAATCATGTGTACACTGTCATTATCATACCTACAAATGAAACATTAAAATTCACACAGAAAAAAACGGATCAAAGATATGGCCACCGAAAAATTCATGGAGATACCTTTTTATTGTACGAAGTATCCGTATAAATCACAGAATGGGCCGAGATCATTTTATAACCTAAAAAAATTTATTTAGGTTTTGATTTTCAAAAAATCTCTCATACGGGTCTGAAAAAAATATAATTAAATTCTACGAAAAATTACAACAAACAAAGTCTATGTAAGATATTTCGAAATTTTGCTTCGTTTTTGAGCTAAAAATTAATAAAAATTCTGAATTTAATGATGTAATTTTATCAATATTAAAGGATT